>JALHBL010000701.1:0-71665 GCA_023638675.1 Camponotus pennsylvanicus | reverse complement strand
TGGGACTGCATGCTAGCGCTCAACAGACTAGGCGAATCCAATAGGATCACCATAGTCGGCCCGGTCATCCGGGGATTCCTGGCCGCCGAGGTGCCGGTGGGTTCCCGGTCAGCGGGAATTCATGGCAACGAAGTGGCGGACGGCCTGGCACAGCTAGCACCCTCGAGGTCCCGGCTAGACAAGTCGTCGGCGTCCCGAGTGAGTCCCGATTGCGCACATTCCCGATCGGACACAGCGAAATTTCCCGATCGGACACAGTCCCGATCGGACACAGACCCGATCGGACACGTACCCGATCGGACACGGACCCTATCGGACACAGTCCCGATCGGACACAGTCCCGATCGGACACAGTCCCGATCGGACACAGACCCGATCGGACACAGACCCGATCGGACACAGTCCCGATCGGACACAGTCCCGATCGGACACAGACCCGATAGCGCACGAAAGCACTATCCCCTCACACACGCACTCTCTCACACACACACACACACACACGGGGGGTGCAAGGGGGCCTTCGGCCCCCCTCCCGCACCCACCCCGTCCCCCTCGCTTCGCGTGAAAAGTTGCAAAGTGAATCCGTGCGCTATCAGGTTGGTGCGCTATCGGGTTGTGTCCGATCGGGTCTGTGTCCGATCGGGTCTGTGTCCGATCGGGACTGTGTCCAATCGGGTCTGTGTCCGATCGGGACTGTGTCCGATTGCAACCGTATGTGTCCGATCGGGCTTGTGTCCGATCGGGTCTGTGTCCGATCGGGTCTGTGTCCGATCGGGACTGTGTCCGATGGGGACTGTGTCCGATCGGGACTGTGTCCAATCGGGCCTGTGTCCGATAGGGTCCGTGTCCGATCGGGTCTGTGTCCGATCGGGACTGTGTCCGATCGGGAAATTTCGCTGTGTCCGATCGGGAATGTGCGCAATCGGGACGATCCCGGTGTCCCCTTCACCACAGGCAAAAGACTCATCAAAGAGTCTCTGAAACGGGAACATCTGGTTTCGTGGGGCCAGGTTCAGGGCTGTCGTCAAGCCAAGTTATTGCTGAACCGACCCCTCTCTAAAAGGACGGATGAACTAACTATGAGCAGAAAGAAGCTCAACATCTCCATTGGCCTGCTCACGGGCCATGTGGCCCTCAGGGCCCACTTATTCAATCTTGGCCTGGCCGAGCGGAAAGACTGCCGGCTATGCGGCGAAGAAAAAGAGGACAGCATTCACATTCTGTGCTACTGCCCCGCACTTGCTCTAAAGAGATACACACTCTGGGGTCACATGTTCATTGAACCCAGTGCATTACAAAACGTGAGGGTGGGCGATCTACATAACCTTCTTGTAAGGGCCAAATTAGATCGCCACCTATAATCCTCAGACAACCACGGGGTTACAGAAGATCTTTTAGATCTAGGTGACATCAGGGACTGTTCTAGCCCCATCCGTTCTCTTACTACTACTACTACTACTATTTAAATATATATATGAAGTGAAATACTGATAGAGGTAAAATTATTACACTGAAACACAGTATCAATATAAAACATAAAATAAGTAGTATTATAATATTTAAATCATACTGGCAAACTTATACTATTGTTTGAGATCTTAAAATCATTAACTTTCTAGAAAACTTATCTAAGAAAAATAACAAGAATCGTATGAAGAATAACATTTTAATATTCTAATAGTATAACATTCTTATCCTAAGAAGAATAACATTCTTCTGTTAAACCTAAGAAAAATTTTTAAAGACGTATATGCTGAATAAAAAATTTTAAATTAGATTTTGTGTTTAACAGTCGCAAAAAGTGAACTTCCCATTTGTACGAGAATCACAGGAGAAGGAGAGATCAATTCATTTATGTTTACAAACGCAAATTGTTCAGTCCAAAATACATCATAGGCATGTAAATTAACATCAAAGCCATACGTTATTAACAGTTTGCATACAAGATCTATTGCTCCTTTCTCATTTTGTAAAATATTTACAATAGAGCCAAATACTAGTAGAAATTCATCTTCTCCTTTAAGTTTAATGAAAACACATAAAGAGAGTTTATAGACAACTCCGTTTATCTTTGCCCATGATAATTGTATACATAGGCCACAGAAATCAGGGGGAACAAAATGCTTAAACAACTGAAAATTAGCACACAGTGATATACAGGGTGGCCCACATAACTCTTAACAGCTCAATATCTCGAAAACCATGCCATCGATTTTAAAGTTCTTGGTCTTAAATTGCATGGATCTGAAGGGCCTTTCTAACTACATAAACGTGAAGTGGCCCCCCTTCCCCTTTAAGGGGGGGCGGGGGTAACTTTATAATTTTAAATGGAACCCCCTATAAAACGTTACATATTTAGATTCTACAGGAAAAAACAAGTAAATTTTGTCTGAAACATTTTTTCGTCAGATATTTCCATGATGAGATATAACAGTTTGAAGTTTCGACTTGTAGGTACTTACTTGAAGCGCTCTGAAATAGCGTTGTTGAATTATACGCGCTTGAGTTCTTTGCTTATTCGTGAAGAAACAAAAATAATAATATTTACAATTCTTGAGTTTGACTCAATTATCCATGAAAACGTTTTCAGTTTAGAGCTGTTATTCAAGCAGTAACATTGTGATTATGGCTATTTTTGATACAGAAGTGAATATGTTATTAGTGTTAGGTGAATGCCAAAAAAATTATCGGCGTGCAGCAGTGATGTTTTTTGAACGTTATGTCATCGAAAAATCTCATGTAACATTTTATAATTTAGAAAAGCGGCTTCGTAAGCACGGTGAATTGTGTAAAAAAACTCGCAATAAACCTAAACCTGTCACTAATGAAAATAATAGTGTCAATATTCTTGCTGCAATTACATTAAATCCTCATATTAGTCAACGTAAACTTGCACAAACATCACATATCAGTCGTTCTTCAATTCAACGAATTTTGAAACGGCAAAAATATCATCCATATCACGATTTTATCACAAGAGCTTTCGATGGCAGACTACGATCACCGCGTAACATTTTGTGAGTGGCTGCAGGGTGTTATGGAAAATGACTTTTTGTGCAAAATACTTTTTTCCGATGAGGCTACTTTTATGAATTCAGGACATGTAAATAAACATAATATGCATTATTGGGCCGTTGAAAACCCACATTGGATGCGATCTGTTCCCTTTCAACATCGATGGTCTTTAAATGTTTGGTGTGGCATAATAGGAGATTTTGTGATTGGACCTTATTTTTTTGAAGAAACTGTAACATCTGAAAGTTATTGTAATTTATTAAAAAATCATTTGCCTGCGCTTTTGGAAGATGTGCCACTACACATTAGAAGAGAAATGTGGTTTCAACAAGACGGCGCTCCTCCACATTTTGCAATCATCACCAGACAATTTTTGAATGAAAAATTTGGGAACAAATGGATAGGTCGTGGGGGACCTCGTCAATGGCCTCCTCGATCCCCCGATCTAACACCATTAGATTTTTTCTCATGGGGATATGTAAAGGACAAAGTTATGTTTGAACCGCCGACGACAAAAGAGAATATGAAACAAAGAATACGTGACGCTTGCGCTTCAGTGACTCCCGAAATATTAACAAATGTTAGAACAACTGATGTTTCGAGTAAATAAATGCTTACAAGTCCGTGGTGGACATTTTGAACATTTAATTTAAAGAACATTTTATTTCTTCACGAATAAGCAAAGAACTCGAGCGCGTATAATTCAACAACGCTATTTCCGAACGCTTCAAGTAAGTACCTACAAGTCGAAACTTCAAACTGTTATATCTCATCATGGAAATATCTGACAAAAAAATGTTTCAGACAAAATTTACTTGTTTTTTCCTGTAGAATCTAAATATGTAACGTTTTATAGGGGGTTCCATTTAAAATTATAAAGTTACCCCCGCCCCCCTTAAAGGGGAAGGGGGGCCACTTCACGTTTATGTAGTTAGAAAGGCCCTTCAGATCCATGCAATTTAAGACCAAGAACTTTAAAATCGATGGCATAGTTTTCGAGATATTGAGCTGTTAAGAGTTATGTGGGCCACCCTGTATAATCGAGAAACTTTTCTACTCCATTATTGTTATTGGCGAAAAGACTTTTTCTTGACATTAAACGATAACAAAGCATTAACTGTTCCTTAATACAAAGTGTGTGTTATATTTCTCTAGTTGCATTAGCTTCCGTTTTCTTACTTTTATGTTTGGCCTCAAACCGTATTGAGGAGTTTCATAATTGACCAGATTGTTCTAGGACATTAGAATAATGTACAAGATTATGTGCTTTAGGCTTAATTTGCTCATTTGGGAAAACCTCCTTGAATATAGAAAAATTTTCAGCAACAAGTGTTTTTAAAAAACTGATACTGGGTTTGTCCGTTACAAAACACATAACAATGTCTACTATTTGTCTCATACTAAGGTAAAGTTGCCATATAGGACCTTCATGTGGCACTAGATCACTCACTAACATACTGAATATGTAAACAAAATTCATCATCTCACTTCCAGACATTTTAAGTGTTATTCCTTATAATTCATGCTCATTAATGATTGGAATTTTGTTTGAGAGTCCATTATTAAAATAATCAAATTATTCAAACGTGCAATTAGCATATGAAGTTGTAAACGATCTTCTTTGGGTAGTAAATTTTTCACAAAATAGCGGACAATTAAAGTCATAGTATATCCAAAGTATCCCTCTGGACCATCATGAAGAAGATCGACAACAAAATTTTCTTCACTTTTAAAATAAAGTCACATCAAAAGTATACATCAAAGTAATTCAAAAACTTTTGTCTGTGATTAGAGATGTAAAAATATCGTTTTTCTCTAATAGAAATATTGAAGGAAAACGTTTTCAAAAAAACTGTTTTAAATTATTTTTTATTGCAAAATGATTTTTCATTATTTTTAACTTTAAAAATGATAGATTTGATTTAACCATTATTATTTTAAATGTAGTTCGCATTTCAAGAGGCTCTATATAGTTACGAAATTTTTATTTTTAATTCTAGGTAAATTCTCCAAAAACAAATTAAAATTAAACTTGAATAAATTTATTATATTGTGTTTATTGTAAATACAATAATCCAATAAGTTTATAATTTAAAAAAATTCATTTTAGTTAATAATTTTAAATAATGTTTTAAATAATTCATTATAGAAAAGTCTTATTAATCCAATATTTTAATTATTTTTTAACAACTTTTTAATTATTTTATATATATATTATTCTTTATATCAAATATTATTCTTTATATTTTGTTGTTAACAATAAAAGAAAACTAAAATTTTTATTTTTAATTTATAAAGAGTGACCGCAAAATCAGTGGTTTTTTCGCCTATTTTTGGTCCCGCGATATTGGAGCTGAATTGTGTGTCAAATGATACCTTATGACAAGACATCAATCACAAAAAATTTTTAAGTTGAGGTGAGAATTGATTCCAGAGATATGGGAGGTCAAAGTAGTCAAAATTCATTAACTCGTCAGCCCGTACGCTTTAAAGCACGAATTTTTCTTTCAGTCCGATAATTTAAAACTTCGTACCCGGGGGTTTTGCTAGCTGCTGACAATGAATTTGAAGTCAGATTTTTAAAATTCATAATGGCCGATTTAATATGGCGGACCATGTATTTAAAAAATGTTTTAATTTCTTTGTCTTGTTAAGTAAATCGATCCACAAGTATGTGTGAAAACACATACTAAGATTTAGTTTCCTTGATTTTGTTCCTTGGAAATGGTTATGGATATATTACATATATCAGGATTAGGTACATGTATCCCATGATATTGGCCATATCCAAGGAACACAATTGTCATAACGTTAATGAATTTTAATTACTTTGACCTAACCAATTCTCACCTCAACTTAAAAATTTTTTGTGACTGATATCTTGTCATAAGGTATCATTTGGCACACAATTCAGTTCCAATATCGCGGGATCAAAAATAGGCGATTTTTGCGGTCACTCTTTATAATTTTCTTTTCTTTTAATTTTTTTCCAGTGTTTTTCATGGATTAATGAGACTTTTATAATAAATTATTTAAAATATTCATTAAAGTGCATTTCTTTAACATTACGATTTATTGTATTTTTTCTACACACAATAAACACAATTCATTCAAATTTAATTTTAATTTGTTTTTGAAGAATTTACCTAATTAAAACTGTAATAATAATTCCACAACTTTATACATATTGTATAAAAATCTTTATTCAACATATTATTTTAAGATATAGATAAGATAAATATTTTACATAAAGATATAATATTTTATATAAAGATATTAAACATCTAAGAAAATAAAATTTGATTATTTTTTCATAAAAAAACATTTTGTTTTTTTTCTATTTAACAATTTACATTTCTATACTATCGAATCAACAAATATTAAAAGAAAGTTTACCTTACATTTCTCTATAAAATGAAAATTCAGGCATAACAGATATATAACCATAGAAAGTAAAAAACAAATTAAAACCTTTTTCATCTTTGATTTTACTAATTAATTTGTTGAGCCACAATTTTTCAGAAGATTCAAAACTTCTTCATCTAGCCTATGTAATATTAGAGAGAAAGTAGAAAAAACCTTGCTCACCTTTAAATTTATTGATAAATTCATTCAGCCCCAAATCTTTTAGAAAATTCTCTGTTTCTTTATTCATTCCAATAATCTCACAAAATTTGCTCTAAATGAAACTTTCTTGTAAATAAAATCAAGCAAAAAAATTGCTAGAGCAATTGACTTTGCTGCAAATTGATGGAGTTTATGTGTGGTTTCGAGGATGCAGTGATATGTTGCGCGTGCCGAATCTGGCATCACTATGCGTGGACGAGCTGTACGTGTCGACCGGCCACTCGGCCAATGCGTAATAAGTACTTATCACGTGATCAGTACTGTCAATACTGGTGCAACGATGTGACATCTTGCGCTTTAGGAGCAACTATGATATGGTTGTCACAACCACACACTCTCAGCTACGGAGAAGTAGTGGAGACAACTATGTGCATTTAGTACAGCAAACACAATAAATGTTGAGACACAAAACAATATAGATGCCCCAACAATCCGTACGGCAACATTTTAATTTTAATTGTAAACCTTAGCCGTTTTCTCCGTGTAGGCAAAAATGTCTCAGAGTATAAGAAGCGGTAGACAGATTGCTTCTCATGCGCTGAGACATTTTTGCCTATAACTTAATAATTACTGCGAATTTTGCAAAATGGTAGAGGACTTGTGTTTCCAGTTTGACCCAATCTACCACCACCTTTCGTTTGATCACACATTAATCGGACACTGCGAGCGATTTACCGCTTCTCATGCGCCAAAACATTTTTGCTTATTTCTTAATAATTATTGCGAATTTTGCAAAATAATAGAGAACTTTTCTTCTCAATTTGATCCAATCTACCACTACTTTTCGTTTGGTCACTCAGGAATCGGACACCTTGTATGTATAATATATATATATTATATATATATATATATATATATATATATATAATAATTTTTAACTGCTATGCGTTCATTATTTCCTATTTTCTAATTTAATCATTACAGTCCTGTAAAAATTATAAAATAAGGATTAATAAAAACTTTTTCAATTATATGTAGATTGTAATGTGTGCTAGACAAATTAAATGAGTGAACGAAACAACGGAGCACTAAATTAAACGAAACAAAATCGATTCACAAATTTTACTTACAAAAAAATAAACGCTGCTCCCATTTTGATTAATGGGAAAATTATACCGTACAGTAATACAGCCAAGTACATTCGAATGACTGGACACAAAGCTAAAGTGGAAGGAACACGTTAAGAAGGAAAAAGAAGAACTTAACATATAGAAAACTGTATTGGCTTAGCCGCAACTCGAAACTATCAATGCAGAATGAATTACTAATTTATAAACAAATACTTAAATCAGTATGGACGTACGGCGCTATGTTTCACATGACCAATTTCGGCATTCCATACTACAACTTGAACACGATGTTGATTATTATTATTAACGAAAAACTTTAATAATTGATAATGTTGAGTCTTGCCAACTATCTTTGGACCTTCAATTTCGTCAATAAAACCAACAATTTCTCTGAGAAAATATTTTAATAAACTTATGAAGATAAGTTTTAATTTTATATCAAATAAATTTCAATACTTGTTAATTAATACATAATATAATTTTAATTATAACTGGCAACTATATATTCTAAATTTTAAACTATAAAACAACCTCCAAGTAAAATATGTTAACTACATAAATTTTAATATTAATAATAGGTGTACTATTATATTTTTAAAAACTTTAAAACATTTCAATGTGTTCGAAATTGAGCGAGAAAGGGTGATCGACACTTTAAGCCTAATCATAATTGCCGCGCAGACGTCTCGCGTCATGCAGCAGCTCGCGCGAATCGCCGGTCTTGGGCCTGTCGCCACTCCGCGCCAATCACTTCGGCGACCGACGTCATTATTCTCCAATCAGAGGCGGCCCGATAGCGGTCGCCCTTGATAACAAATAAATTGTATCCCTAAACAATTAATGCCCTTCTAGAAAGATCCCAACCGCTTAGACACAAACAACTTTAAAAATAAACAGGTAAAACGGAAGGTGGTTGATATCTCGACTGTCCGGGATCTTTCTAGAAGGGCAAATAAATACGCGGCCCGCTCGGGCCTCCTCGCACAACTCAGATTCTTTTCGACGCGTGTACGCTATTCTTTCGATTTAAAAGTTATCTCTCGAGGACCTCATTTCGCGGTTTTGTTCGAGTCGCGATTCCGTCGCTTGCGGAATTAAGAATTCGCAATCACTAATTAATAGGGATTAAGTGTACAAACTGTAAATAGTGTAGCGTCCGTTTATTATATTAAAGAAAATTGTACCGTTTAAACAAAGACAAACTGTTTAATTTGAGTCTCATTCGCGCGGTCCTAAGAGGGAAATCTCGCCTTCTCGGTGCTACTCATTCCCGAGTTCTATTCCGCTCTCGCACACAATGTAATTTACTTATAGTTTTCACATATCCTTTCACTTGAACAAATTGTCCTTTTTCAAAAAAGACATCATTGTCGTAATTCATTATCTGTATCTCCAATTTATAGATCTTATCAGTAATAGATCCATTACTTACTGTTTTAAAATTATAATATGTAATACTGACTCTACTATATACTTAAATGACTGCTTCTCTTCTAATTTAAGATTTTGAGAAGTAGAACAAAGTAACAAAGTAATTAATTAAATGGACAATAAATACCTCCCCAATGAGTAAGATACATGGTGGACAATTTCACCAATATGTATCAGAAGTATTTCATACATCTATGTAATAAATATACCGATCTCTAAACCAGACATGATGCACCCTTGGCTTAAACACAAACGTTCTTGGCTTTTCAGAAAAGTAAGTCGAATAAAAAAATCCTCTCTATCTTCAAATTATCCGATATAGTGACTAATAATTTGACCATTAGCAAGAACAACTGCTACAACACCTTTTTGCTTAACAAATTTCATGACCTAATATAACAATTTAAAACATACGAAAAAAGATTACACTTTATGAAGAAATAATTGATAATTTATAAATAATATAAAATCTAACTTATTTTAAATCTAACTTATTTTTTTTCATTAGCTATTTTATTAGCTCATTAGCTCATTAACTATTCATCATCATTATTCTGATAGTTAAATATAAAAATGTCACGGACTTGTACATGAGGCAAGTTTATTATATATTGATCAATTCTAATGTACTCGAGTCAGAATTCAATTATCGCAGCAACTGATATGTGTTAAAAAGTAAACGCTGCTCCCATTTTGATTAATGGGAAAATTATACCGTACAGTAATACAGCCAAGTACATCCGAATGACTTTGGACAAAAAGCTAAAGTGAAAGGAACACGTTAAGAAGAAAAAAGAAGAACTTAACATATAGAAAACTGTACTGGCTCCTTAGCCGCAACTTGAAACTATCAATGCAGAATGAATTACTAATTTGCAAACAAATACTTAAATCAGTATAAATATACGGCGCACAATTGTGGGGCTGCATAAAGATAACAAACACAAAAATGATCCAAACCTTTCAGAATAAAGTACTACGTGGAACAGTTAATGCTCCATGGTACGAATACATACGAAATAGTGACTTGCATCGCGATCCACATATTAATATGGTCACCGACGAAATTAAGAAGAATGCAACCAAACATAATCAACGTTTCCAGGACCATGAAAATGTTGAAATGAAAATTGTACGCGATGTTGCACAAGATCTACGACGACTTAAAAAGACTAAACCATATGAGTTGGCATAAACATTATAGATGAGAGGAAACTTATTTTATAGCTTTCTTATACATGTGCAATATTACGTAGACAAATCGTTAGACAATCTAGGATAGATTGGCTATGGTTAATTAATATTAATAGAAAAGAAAAAAAAGTTATATGTGGATACATCACAACAAACTTGAATACTTATTAAATCAAAATTACCTAAAGTATTTATGATAGTATTAGAACGAACAATTAATTCATATGGAAGTGTGCCTTAATGTTTAATTAAATGTTGATGATAACTTTGCTTGTTTAACTTTGGCTCCAGCAGTAATGGATGAACTACCTTTTATATTAATAAAATGAAAAAGAGCATTTAGTTTAATTATTATCGGATAATTTTGCACGGTGGTAATTCTGAATTATCTTTGTAAGTTGTTTTTTTATAATTGGTTTACCTAATAATAATTCATGAAAAGATAATTTTTCAAAACCTATCTTTTTATATCCGACATATTCTCAACCTCCAAGTAAAATATGTTTTTAAGAAAAAATATGGAATTGTTAATTGCAAATTACATATTTTTTCTTCAAAACAACTGTGTTTTCTTTACACCAATTGATTCCTCTCATTATTTTGTACGTAAAAGTATTAAGGTAAGATAATCGAAAAATAAATATTTTACAAGATATTTTACGGTTTATGTAAAATTAAGAAATTATTTCAAGCCTCATAACTCAAAAAGTACTTAACGAAAAGGTACTTGATTATAGTGTTTTGGAAAGCTCTCGAGATAAGCTACAAGAGTGTGCAAACATATATATGGTGTTCCATTTAAAAAAATTGATGTGACCTTCACGTGACCTTCAAATGACTGCAAGGTCAAACCAATGGTACCGTCTTATGGCCCCCTCGAAACCAAACAACTTTTGCCTGAAACATTTTTTTCTAAAATGCACCGTTTGTGAGATATTTAGGTGTATCCAGACTTTTGGCGCACCCTGTATATATATATATATATATATATATATATATATATATATATAGTGACGTGACGCCTTTTGCGCTCCGTCACAGTGACCCCGCGGGGGGAGAGGGAGCGTCCGGAGGGTCGTTCTTCGCACCTGAGGGGGGCCCCTTATCCGATCTCGTGATATATCTGTATAGATTTTTGTTTGAGATTAATTTTAAGCGAGCAGAGCGCGGCAATCTGAGCGAGCGGATAATAAGTGATGTACAGCAAGATTCCGGAGGGTGCAGTTACCGAAGAAAGGAAGAGGAGAGTAGCGGACCAATGCCTCCACTCCAAAGGAAGGTCACGTATCGAGATCCCGCTCCGCCGCTATCCATATGTAACCATTATATTAATATCCGCTAATTTTAGAGAAACAACGACGGGGAAACCCGGACGAAGGAACGATCAACACTCTCCCAGGCTGCAGACTGAGGAGAGGAGATGCATCCGGAGACGGACTAGGATACGGCCTGGCCAGCCCAACACGTCCGATCTACCGGGAAGATACAATCGTCCAGAATACCGTCAACGTCGGATTTTGGCTCCTATCGAAGGGCAACCCGCACTACAGCAGGACGAAATTTGAGAGGGCGGAGAATATCGACCCCTTCTCATCGAAAATCGACAGGATGCGCGGAAAATCGGCGCGGGACTCGAGGGCCTTACGGAGCATTTATCACAAGTCACTGTTCGACGAGCTACAAGAGCAAAAGGACGATTCTCCTGCGATACCGAAAGAACGACGACAGCCTAAGCAGCGAGGACCCGGATACCGGAGTTAAACTGTAAGCCGTCGCTCAGGTAGCCGTAGAGATATTCCCGGATACAGCGGGCGTCGTACCGTTTTTTGATACCGTCGCGGGGCGACGGGGAACTCGTTACCGAATTGTTGTAGAAAGCCTGCGTGCTTTTCTCGCGTTTCGTTGCCGGACGCCAGCTGGGCCCCGGGTATCGCGGATTTGTCCCTCTCAGGGGGTTCGTCGCCGACAGTCATTATACCGTATCGTTAGCGCCGTATCGTATCGTATCGTATCGTTTCATTTCGTATCTCGTTATATCATTGCGTGGAGCGTCGAATTGTGAATATTAATAGAGTCACGAGATTCCGACACTATCGTATTGTGTAAAGAATAGCGGGGTTTGCGTGAGATCGTTCTTCGCGAGTGAGAGTTACCGTATATCCGAAATCCACTCAGCAAGAATTAGATAATTCGCGAAATCTCTGTTTAAAATTTACGTCGGTTACCGTTCGTGTTGTTTGAAATTGCGTGAGGGTCGAGTTTGTTTTCGCCGAGAGTGAAAGGTCGGGAAGATACCGGATAACATTGCGAGATAATACTTGTGCCCGCTGACGTGGAATTACCGTTACTTAGAACCGTCGTTACATTTGATTTTTTTTCCGCGAATTTCTTGGGGACTTTACTCATCGCGATCCGTGAAATTATATTCGATCTCGGAATTATCTGTTAGTCACGCGTATCATATATGTATTCGTTCCCGTATAGATAATAATCGACTTTTGTATCTTTCTTATAACTCTGATGTTTCTTTCTTTCGAAATTTATATTATCGATTTCGTTACTTGCGTATCTTCTACATGTAATCTTTGCTATTTTCCCCGTACCGTTAACCTTTTCTACTGTATTCATATCGTCTTTGTCGTATACTTTGTTATAAACTTTGTCCATATACTATAATTGTTAAATATATTTATAATAATAATCGAAGGAGTGTCGATCATTTCTCTCTCCCGGAAGTTATTTAGTGCTCTCTCTAACCTACAAAGAATCCTGCCCCTCTGTCATTTACTGAGCTCTGGGTTATCGAACCCTTCCGTTACCGTAACGATATCGTGACGCGGGAGACCGCGCCTGGCGCCCAATACCGCTCTCCTTGTGAGAGCTGCGAGATACCGTACGCTACTGCACTCTGAGATACCGTTTTTTTTGTAAATCAACTAATTTCCCTACCGGCCAAATTTGCACGCCGTCTCCTCCTGATCGGCGTTCCCGAGGCGGACAAAGGCGTTGCAATATATATATATATATATTGTGACGTGACACTTGGCGGTCCGTCACAAGGATCGCGAGATCCGACCGAGAGTGAATTTGGGCCCTCGTTCTCCCCTAATTTAGGGAGAGAGCGGCTATTGGAGGCGAGGTTATACTCGCCTCCCTTGCGTGAAAATTCATTTGTTAGCGTTAAGATTAGGTTTAAGAGCGGGCACGATGGGAAACACGGACGGGATTTCATCCGGTGGCTCCAACTTTGAGGAAGAAGTCCAGCATGCAAGGAAACGGGCGAGTGGAGGCGCCGATTAAAAGGAACACGCCAGGATAAGTATTATTTGATTGTGCCAATTTATCTAAAGTCCACTTAAGACTGTCGCTGCCGCCCTGTGAACATTAATATGCCCAGCAGGTACGGAGAATAATAGCGGGGAAGGCCAACCAGCGGATAAATTAACACTGGGACCCCGCGTCGGAGCCGCCTCGGCCGGAAGAGATCTCAAGAAGAACATTATAATCAACGGCGAGTGGCTGCCGAAGATATCCCTCCTGACGGGCTTCGACGAGAGAAATTATAAGAAAATCCGAGGAAAACGGGGTGCGACAAGCACAGGTACGGCCCTGAAGGCCGCAGGATAAAATGGGCCACACGACGATCCTGAGGGTTGCGGAAGCGCCACAGGTGGCCCAATTACAAATTAATTCGCCGGCGTGATTCCGACGGGCCTTCCGCTCGCCACTGTTCGGCGGACCGGCGACGAGGACGACGGCCCAAACGCACAGATCCGAGATTTGGATGCCGAGAGCACAGAGGACTACTAGGAGTCACCGGTGAGACAAGCGTCGACCCCATCTGGCCGTTTTTTGTGTAATAAGGTAGAATTAGCTCGAACAGTGTCGGGGCCGTATAGCTGCCGTCGCTAAATTTCATTGTAAATTTCGTTTTTCTGCGTTCTCGATATTTGCGTCTTACCGTACGACGGCCGGCCTAAGGACTTTGTTCGAGCTTTCGTAAAATTAAGTGCCCTCTCTCCCAGTTGCGCGCCGACAGTCACTTTACGTGTTTATTGTACGATTATTATTGTTTACTGTAAATTTTCGTCCGTTAAAATTACTTTAACTGAGCTCACACACATAAGGCGATCTCGGGATTCGATAGCTAGCAAGTGCGTTGCAGCGTCGACTCGCATTCCGTGTATTATATTATAGAGAGGAATTGTGCGCGTTGAATTTAATGTGTCTTTTATTGAGTTATCGAGTCTTGTTTAAATTCTTTTCGTTAACGCGTAATATACCGATAACCGACGGTCAAATTAATGGTCTTTCTTGTTGCGTTTATTGTGATTTTGTGAGAATCTTTGCCTGTTAAACTTTCGATACGAAGAGCTCGCGCACGAAGGCGATTGCGATACTCGATAACCGGCAACCACGTCGCGGCGTCGGCTCGCATATTTCCGAGACTCAAATCGTTTGATACTTCATTGTTATTGATACTTTTCCATGTCTAGATTCAATTGTCTATGTGAGATACGTTAGTAGTCGCTCAATTCTTTCGTTAAAGTAGTAGACCAGTATATCCGACTCGCCGCTTTAATCGATTCTGTTAACTGCGTGCGCGGCGAGTAGATCGATTATTATCGTCAATTATTCTCATTTCCAACAGACGGATACTATTAAAGGAGCCGATATCGCGGTGTTCATTATTAAAAACTATTTGGGAATCCGTAGCTGCCGAAACTCTAACAAGTTTCGTTTAGCGCGGAATTCCGGGACTTTTCTTTTACGCGTTCTTTCTGCCGCGTGATACGTGATACCGCGGTGATCGCGCTCGAATGCCGGCCCGTCGCTGCCGGCTAATAATCTGGTAATCAATATTATAAAATCGTTTTACATCTACGCAAGTCTGTCCGCCATTGGAATTTATTCACATGTTAAATATATTTATTCTTGTTACTAAAATATTATGTTTTATTTGCAGCCACCTTGTATTCTCGATCCTTCCTGGTGAATTAATTAAACGGACCGCCCCTCTACCAATTTCGATACGGGGCTAGCCGAGTGTCCGTCGCGATAGCTTTTAAATTCTTGTATCTTCTTTATATCGTGGAAAATTATATAATTTATTGAGATTTTATTAGAGCGGTGCGGATTCCCGCACCTGGCGCCCAGGCAATTCTAGAGTTTTACATTTTGAGAAAAGATCGCGCCGAAGGTGTGCCGTGGGCCAATATCACCGGCCACAATTAACATTAGCCCAACATAAAAAAATAAACGGTCACAATATATATATATATATATATATATATATATATATATACATGCAATATAAAATATTACTACTTTATTTTAATTACAGCAGTTTAGGAATTAAAATTTATATAACATTTTTACCTGATATTTGAGTTATTGAAACCTTCTTAGACATTTCTATATTTTATTAATATAATCTTGTAACTCACTAAAAGTTATAAGTTTATTGATATTTCAATTATAGAAGGTTTAGTTTGTAAAAACTTTTCTCTCTCAGAAAAATTATTTCTCAATAACTTCTGTCCTGTGTCTTGTGTTTATTTGTGCGTTTCTATGTATATTGACTGGCTTTTTTTTATATTGATTTTTTAAAACAATTGAAATTTTACATCATATGAATATATTAACATGAAGATAGTAATACAAAATTTAAAAATAGTTTATAAATATGCTATATATAGCGTGTCCTAAAATTGATAATAAATATTTTTAAAAAAATTCCTGAGGTCTGTTACGTCCGATGGACTCCACGATTCTTTTCTTTCCTCGAAACGATTTCGTAGAAGAAAGAAATCAAGGATCGACTTGCATTTGGAATGTAAAGCGATTCTTCTTAGGAATAAAGATAACGCGTAGAAGAACGCAACCTAACCCGCGTGTATCGCCATTAAACTACAAATCTAATTCAGAGAATGGCCAGTCGAGATAGCGCTAACGGAACTCTAAATAAATTCGTGAATTATAAGACGAAAAGTTGTTATAAGAAACTCCAACTGTCCCGTATCTATTCGTAGGGCTTTATGTTCGAAGCCTCTCTATCTAAAGAATTTTTAAAATAAAGATCTGGTTCTCGGGAAGATTGTCAAAATCTAAACATACAGCAATATTCTTGAAATTGATAGTGCACGTGCGCTCGTTCGACAGGCCACCCTCAAGCGTTCTCCGAATCGTTAAATCATCAAGAACGATAAGCTAATCAACTTACTCCCACTCTCTACTAGATGGAGCTAAGTCTCGAGCCAAAGGGCTTAACCAATAAAAATCTTAAGAAACGCCCCTCCTCCCAAAAATCAGCCTCCTTGTCCTTAAGAAGGGAGTATTAAAATTATTACAAAAGATTCCCACCATCCAGTAAGGAGGAGGAGTAATAACTTTAAAATGCAAGCGCAAGGCGCGACGCGCGCTATTAACACTACCGTTGACAGTTCAGTACGCTAATTCTTCCGACGAGCAGCAGTGCAGTTGACAGTTCAGTTCACAGTTCCAGTCAAGATTCAGTCATTCAATTTTAAAATTATATAGCCTCGGGGATCCTCTTTTCTTGCATTATGCAATTGAGTTATTAATCTGTTTTATCACAGTGAAAATGATTTTGTTAACATTTAATTGTGCATCGTGTGAATTTTCTGATGAACATCTCCATTACCCAGCTCTTCATGTTATAAACCTCCGACCTCAGCCATTGCAATTTTATCAACGCACTCATTTTTGTGATGCCAACGAGTTGTGAGTAAAATTGAGTAATTTTTATTTTCTCCCTTTCCCATATCTTACTATCTCATATTTTAAAATCTATGTCTGACAAATAATTTCAAACAGTTTAGTAACCATTAAATTTTTACTAATTACTATCAATCGATCAATCCTTGTCTCACCTCTTCCTAATCATCTTCCTCATCATTTCTCGTTCGTCTAGAATCTCCACAAGGCGGTTCACGAACGATTCCCTGTCCGTCTAGAATCTCCTCAAGGCGGTTCACGAACGATTTCTCGTTCGTCTAGAATCTCCACAAGGCGGTTCACGAACGATTCCCTGTTCGTCTAGAATCTCCTCAAGGCGGTTCACGAACGATTTCTCGTTCGCCTAGAATCCACATGGCGGTTCACGAACGATTCCCTGTTCGTCTAGAATCTCCTCAAGGCGGTTCACGAACGATTTCTCATTCGTCTAGAATCTCCACAAGGCGGTTCACGAACGATTCCCCGTTCGCCTGGAATCTCCGCAAGGTGGTTCGCGAACAATTCCTTATTTCTCTTTATTAGCTCTTTCTGATTTATTTAGCGAGAATTTATATTGTTTTCTATCTTTATATCTCGTTTCAGTCCTTCTATATATATATATATATATATATATATATATATATATATATATATACATGTATATCTTTTCATTTCTATTTTTTTCTTTACTGCCTTTTGTTTTCTTTTAATTTCCCATCCTCATATTATTATTATTATTATTATCTTTTTCTTTCTCTTTATATTATTTTCGTTTGAATTATCATTATTTTTGGGAGAAACCGTTGAAATAGATGAATAATTTTCAAACTTAGATTTGGCGAATCTCTTATCTTAATTTTATTATTGTATTTTAATTTAGACCTGTGTTTCAGCGAATTTAGAAAATTTTAATTCTAACTATGCGCTAGCGACGAATTCTATACTTCTTCTAATGAGTAAGTGTTATTCATATTTTTATTACACATTCATTTTTTATTTTGTTTTATTTCTTATATTATATTAATTATATGTATATTGAATTAACCAGTCAGAATTTAATTCTTAACGTAAATTCTTCCCTGTATATTCTGACTGATGACCTCCGAACGATTGTAACACCCGCGAGAATATATACATACACACACAGATACCCACTCACGCATACCTACAACTGCTAAGATGTATTTTTCTTTCATTATTTTTTTTTATAATATATGTATTTTTAATTTAGTGTATAATTTAATTATTTAAACCGTTCTCTTCCCTAAATCCTGAGATTGCACTAGGTCCCATCCCGCGTAACAAGGATTAAATTCCTTTACCGAAAAGGGGCCATCAAACGAATAGGCTTAAAAACGCAGCGTTAAAGAGTCCTTCGGTCGCTGATCTGTGTCAGGCCCTTCACATTCGTTCGACCCGATCCATACACACGCCCGAATAAAGTGTGTCACGGGGTAAGTAAGTTGCGTCCTTCCATACGGCCCATCCATTCCAGGGTCTGGACGTAACAGGTCATTTAGGAATAATTTTTTTTTAGTGAAAATGTTAAGATACTAACAATTTTTAGTTAGAAGTATTAAGAGAAAATAGTCTTTTTACAAACTAAATTTTGTATAATAAAATTATCAGTAAAAATACATTCCTTGATTAACATGTGTATATATACATATATATATATATATATATATATATATAATTTTTAACTGTTATGCTTTCATTATTTCCTATTTTCTAATTTAATCATTACAGTCCTGTAAAAATTATAAAATAAGGATTGTTAAAAACTTTTTCAGTTATATGTAAATTGCAATATGCGCTAGACAAATTAAATGAGTGAACACGAAATGATGGCGCATTAAATTAAACGAAGCAAAATCGATTCATATAAAAATATATAAATTGTATAAATGTATAATTTTTTATAATTATAAAACAAATCTATAGAAATTTTCAATCTGAAAAATGAAGTACATATTATATCAAAATCATGATTGTTATGTTCAGCAAATCAAGTAAATAGAAAATATGCCAGTATATGATCGTACATCTTTTTATGTTGAATAATATTTGTCGTATACATTTTCACTTTGCAAATTATGCGCTGTTATTGTTGGTTGTGAAACTCTATCTAAATCTAAAGCTACGATAATATAATCATAAAATTATAATTTGATAATTAATTTAATAATATCGATACTACATAATACATATCTTTAGAATCACTGTAAAGAATATGTTGTGAAAAAATCTTCCTTACAGTGATTTTAAAAATATGTATTAGTATCGGTATTATTAAATTGATCATCAATTATGTGATTGTACTATTTTAGTCTCAACTTCAGATTATGTTTCAAAACCGACAGTAACGGCGCATAGTTTGCAAGAAATGTTATAAATTATACATTAATTTACATAAACAAAATATTAGGCATAACAAAATCTATGTAATATATCTTTCCCGACCAGATATTAGTATACTATCTATTTACTTGAAGTACACAATAAAAATGATACTGAAATATTATTTGTTAGAAAAAAATTTTTATTCGTTGAAAGAAAAAGCAACATATTTAAATCAAATTTATTATTAAATTATCAATTTATACAATTTTAATTAACTTATATGACATAGTCGTTTAAATTAGAAAATTAATATAAGAGAGGTAATTCTGAAAAGCTTTAAAAGTTAATAATTCTTCAATATTTTTCCATTAAATTATCTTCTGTAAATTATCTTATATTATATTACAGAAATATATTTATATAAAAGTTGTTCTGTAAATTTCAGTATCACTTTTGGTTTTATTATTATAACACTTTCTTTGATATATACATATATACATACATAAATACATATATATATGCGTGCGTGCGTGCGTGCGTGCGTGCGTGCGTGCGTGCGTGCGTGCGTGCGTGCGTGCGTGCGTGCGTGCGTGCGTGCGTGCGTGCGTGCGTGCGTTTTCAAAATATATTTTCCATAATACTATTGAATCTATCTGTTACAGGCCGAGATGCAGAAGGAGAACACCAAAATTTATGACTAGATATATATGCAGATACGTGATAATATTTTTAAATTTATTCGTATTTTTTAAGTAACTTTTATGCAATTAAATTTAAAAAATTAAATTGTCGGGAGACTCTCTTAGTCCGCGTAGCCGGGCGTAGTCAGTTTCTAGATTCTTCAAAAGATCTTTATTGAGGTTAGGTACAAGCTGTGAGCGTAGCGAGCACATCTCGACGACTGCCCTCTCCCGCGCCTTTTCTTCCCTAGCTATCGTTAGCGACGCAAGAGGCAACTCGCTGTTTGCGCGCGTGGATTAAAATAATAATAATACATTGCCTACAAAATATTATAAAACTTTGATATATATAATGTAATTCATAAATATTAATATATAACAGGGTTGGAATGTTTTAAATAATGTGTTTAAAACTGTTTGATTAAAACTTGTTTAAAACAGTGTTCACTGTTTTAAACATTTTTGTTTTAAACTGTTTTAAACTGCTGTTTAGAACTGTTTAAAATATCGCAAATAAAATATATGATTATTTGGAAAAGAAATTGTAAAAAAAATCAAAAGCAAACAAAAACTAATACATGTGTATGTTGCAAAAAAGTTTTTGTTTTAGTGTTTTTAGTTTTTTATCTATATTTATGTAACATATAGATATAAAAATATAAATTGTAACGGTCGTATTTTCGGACGTTTTTCGCAGCGCGGATAGATCGCCGGTGCAAGGTTCGTGGAAAGAAAATACGCGAACGTATTTAACTGAACGTATTTATTGCAATGGTGTAAATGTACAGAGTGTGTGTATGTGTGTGTGTGTGTGTGTGTGTGTGTGCGCGTGTGTGTGGGTGATGCGTGGCTATTAGTTGCGCTGGCCGATTATGAATGCAATTTCGAATTTAATTCCGGTCTCGATTTCGAACACCTGTGTGTGTTTACGACACGCGAGACAGCGCGTGTTTTTGCGGCGCTTTTTCCGCGAGGAGTCCCAATGTTCCTAGAATCCTCGGGTTCTCGGAATCGACGGTCGCTTTCGCGAAATTATTTATTTCTCGATGCTACGATTTAAAGTCCGCGTTCGGTCTATTATAATCGGTGCGCTTTAATAACAGCGGCGGATGCCGTGATACAGAAATACGCGATGCGTTTAAACGACGGCGGCGGCGGAGGCCGTGACAAATATATGCACTTGGACGGCGGCGGCGGAGGCCGCGATAAATGAATGCGCTTTTTAACAAAATACGCGGCGGCGGAGGCCGCGATAACTGGATGCGCTTATGCGCTCGGTGCGATTTATATACGCGGCGGCGGAGGCCGCGATATTCGGATGCGCGTTGCGCTTTGACGACGGCGGCGGAGGCCGTGATAATTTACTGCGCGGTGCGCTCGGTTGTAATTTAATGCGCGAAATAGGATCGCGTCGCGAAGAATGGAATACGCGGTGCAGCTGGATCGAGAACACTCGACTCGGGGCGGCTCAGAGCTTCACCTTCCGTGATGGTCCAGCTGCGGATTAGGCGGTTTGCACTTGTACGTCGGAATCGAGATCACTCGGCTAAGACGGAGCTCGCTCCACCTTTTGTCCTCGGTAACTTGTGCTCGGTAGGATTTTCTGGATTTGCTGCTGAAGCGTACTGCTTCGAGCGGATCAGGAAAATGGTAATAAGGTGCCGAAACGTGGCCTTTTTATACACCGGCTAATTGCTCGCGTCGGCGTAACCCCTTCCGAACGGTTTTTTGGAAACGGTGCGGTCGGATCTGTTCGGAGGGGTTCGGGTTGCGCGCCGAACGCGGGTTTTCGCCGGTCGGCGGTTCGGGCCACGTCGGCTATGATCGGCGGTGTTCGGCCGTTTTGAGCCCTTAACGGCTCTGAGCCGTAATTAAACGATTAAAAAGTGGGCGCACCGCGCCCCTGCCCGGCGGGTGTTCTGCCGGGCGGCAGCTTCCAGCTGGTGTTCTACCGGGAATTTGGAACGATGCATCGGGATGCATCGTTACAAAATAATAAAATAAAATGATAAGATGGGTATTATTTTAGCAGAATATTTATTTCTGGATATTAAATAACCAGTGTTGCCAACTTGGTGGTTTTTCCGCTAGATTTGGTGGTTTTCGAAGAAGTTTGGCGGTAAGATTTATCGGTTTAATGGTTAACGGGAAATTTGGTGATTTTAAGGTAATTTTAGCGAGAATTTGACGATTTAAAAAAAAGTTTGGTGTTTTTAACGGGAAATTTGATAATTTTAATGTAATTTGATATTTTAGAGATAAATTTTATAATTTTAAAATAATTTAGTATTTTTAATGAGAAATTTCTTAAGAGTGGGTAATATGGAACATTATTAAAAATATCGGATATCGGTATCTAATTTGGTGGTTTAATGATTTATTTTTATGCACATGTAATTTCGACAAATAAACCAAATTTGCACATACCAAAAATCTCGCCTAAAATCTCAATTCAAATTCCAAATCCCAAACTAAATCCTAAACCAAACCACAATCTAAATAACCTACATTCAAACTGAAATTTCAAATTTTTAGCAATATCTGTTAATTTATAAAAATTTCAATCACCTACATCTCAGTATAGAATCTCTCGCAGAAGAATCGTAATCTCGTAATTCAAACATAAATGAAAACAAACTTAAATAAACTTAAAATTATTTGTTTTATTATGTATAATCAGTCTTATATACTATCACATTTCTGATAAAATAAAGAACTCAACATTATTGATTGTATAATCTCTGAAATAAATTAAACAACGTTTATAACGAACTAAATAAACTCAAATAGATTAAATAAACTAAATAAACTCAAAATTATCTAGTGGCATATGTCTTTTATAAACATTTTAAAAGTAATTATGTTAATCGAAATAAAAATCGATGATATCATCGTCATTCCCGTCAATTGCTTGCGAATACGACTCATCAGCTGTTTGTTTGGTGTAGGCTTCTTTAGAACCAATTTTCCGTATTACTTCTAACGGCAGAACGTAGTTGTGACAGCATTTGTTGTTTCTTCTTAGTCCGAAACGAATCATTAAAATTGCATTTGTCATTTCGACCGACATCTTATTTCGTACTTTATTTTTTACAAGATTTAATTGACTAAATATCCGCTCAACTTGCGCGTTTGAATATGGCAGAATAAGCGTCGACAAAGCAAAAGTGGCCAATTCGGCAAATGGGTTATTTCCAGATGCGTCCTTGTATTTATTCACCTCATCCCAAAATGTAATGGTATCAGTTTTGTTCTGCCAATCAATCAAATTGATTTTTGAAAGTTGTAATTCAATAGCATCGATATTACTTGAGGCGCCCATGTATTCCAGTAATGGTTGTATTGGTTCTTTAACCGCCTTCAATATATTGTCCACTGAGAGCAGCGATATTTTTTTAAGAGTAACTACATTCTCAGGTAATCGTTGTTTAAGCTGCTTGAAAAGGCCGAGTAAGAATGATTTGCATCGTTCGCGGATTCCTTGCTCGTCATGAACATTAATTTTTCCGTCCTTTCTAAGCTGCTCAATTTTTTTCTCAAATGAATGTCCCAAATATGGCTTAGGATCGAGATAATCCTCGATGGAACTCAGCAGAGGATCTACTTTACACGTTGGCAACACGAGTTTTTTCGAAATTCTTTGCACGACGATGTTAAGATCGTTTAAAAGTTTCACGTGATCGTTTTTCTCACTTTGAAATGCTTTATTCACAACTTGTATCTCAGACAACATTGGCTTTAGAAATAACAAATACAACATGTTTGTTTCATCACAATACATGTTGTATAGAATCTCCGCAGAGTAACATTTCTCCGAAAGTCTCGTCATATTGAAATGAGTTTTCAACTCGAGCCATTGGTGCAACGTTCTATCTACAGCCGCCTCTATAGATAACCATCTCGTGTTGGAAACCTGTAGTATTTGTAAAGGGCGTTTACCACAGTTCATCGTTTCGTAAAGCTGAGTGTATTTTATTTGACGCATAGAGGATTTTGAAAACCAATTATAGGTCTCGTGAATTAAAAACTCGAGATTGCGCGGAAGAATATCGGTCATGGCATGTGACACGGCGAGCTGCAACGAGTGGCAAAGACACCTGATCAAAATCAGCGACGGAACTTTCGCTTTCAATGTTGCATAAACGCCGTTATTTATCCCGATCATAACCGAAGCATTGTCAGTTCCAATAGCCAACAAGTTTTTTAAATCCAATCTCATCTTCTCAAGAGTTTTCTTTAAAGCGTTGACGATACCTTCGGCATTACATGTTTCCAGTTTGGTCAGTGCTAAAAAACTCGCAATTATTTTTCCCTGTTTGTAGCTATAGTATATTATAACGATACCTAACAACTTGCTCACGGACACGTCGTTCGACTCGTCCAATAATAGACTATATTTTCCGTCTCCATTATCGCTGAGCAGCTCGTTGTTAAAATAAGGACCGAGTATATTTTTTATTATTTCACTGCATTTTGTTCTATGCATTTTTATACCTTTTGCTGCCTCACTGTCATTAAAATTATGCTTGCACATTTCACCCAAATGATCACACGAAGCGATTGCGCTATGTGCGCAGAGAAAAAGTGCCATCGATCCTTCGGCAGCTAACAAGCTCGACGATTGTTCGCAAAAAGACAATTTTTGTTGTCGTTGTGAAGAAAATGGCTCTGCAGCTTGAGTGTGTTTATTTGTTTTGCTGTGATTTATTAAATCCACGTATTTGGCCGCTAAGTCGCATTTGCAGAATCTGCAGTGAGCCTTCGTATCGTTGCCCGCTACCTGTTTTTCCATTAAATTTTGTTACAAAATATATAACCTTGATGTAAGATGTAACAATATTTTTTCTATGACAAACTATCAAATTGTCTAGACATATAAAGACTATCTACCTGAACGATCCATTCTTTCAATTGTATGTCCGTGAGCCAGACTTTTCTGAATTTTGAGTATATCGCTTATCTTTTGAGTCTTTACTCATCTCGAAGGAAATTTATAAGAACTTTTCGTAATTTTCAATTGATGAAGAGGAAGTAATACTCGAGTCAAATTACGATTTCGCGGACAAAGTGGGGACGTGAGGAGAGCGTGACTGTCGCTGGACAAAGTATATATACATGCAGCGGTTTTTGGTGGGAAAACATGTACCGTTAGTGATTTCTGGTGGAAAAGAACGCAGAGGAGTTTAGTGGTTTTCAGCGGAATTTACGAAGCTCTCTAGTGGGATAACGACGATCCGAGTTGGCAACACTGTAAATAACAATTAATATAATAAAGATTACTTAGAAAATATTGACTGACTTTACATTTTACATTTTAGCATTTTAAATTAATAGTACGTAACTCATAGCAGGTCAGTAGTTCTAAAAAAAGTTCTAGTTAATAATTGTTACGTCCAGACCCTTGAAAAGTCGGGCCATCTGGAAGGACGCAACCTACTTACCCGGTGACACACTTTTCGGGCGTGTGTACAGATCGGGTCGAGCGCACTGTCAGGGACCTGGCACAGGTCAGTGACCAGAATGGTCCCTTTAACTTTGTGAGTGTCCTAGGCCGTTACGCTCGTCGGTCCCTTTTCGATAAGAGAATCGAATCTCTTTTACTCGGAACGGGACTCTGTGCGATTTCGGACTTCAAGGAATGAGAACGGGTAGAAAAATAAATGAAGATTTTGTCGTAAATTAGAATTTATTCATTAATTAATTATTTGAGAGATATGAAACATATTTACAGGATTATATAAAACTTTTAAAAATACAAATATAATTGAAAATTTTATGTGTGTTGTATTGTATATGTGAGGGAATTTCCGCGGGTGTTACATAGGTTCGGAGGACGTCAGCCAGGATAAAAAGTAGGAAATCTGCTTTAAGTAATTAATCCTGGCTGGAGATTATTACAAATTGGTTTCTTTTTAATTTAAAATTTCCTATCTAAACATGTGTATTATAAAGCTAAAGGGGAGAGGACAAGGGGTCAAAGGTTGTCAAATTGGATGGTGGTTTTTTTTTTGAAACCCCCCGGGGAAAGGGGGGAGAACCGCGTGCGCGCCGAGGCACCCCCGCACGAATTAATATTAACCGACCGTCTGGTGAGGGAAGAGAATAATTACACCAATAGGGAAGCACCTTCCCGAGCTGCGGAGGAGGCGCGGGGGAGACAACAGGTTTTATTAATTGACGCGCCCCCCTGCCCGCAGCCGGAGAATTTTACATCAGTTTATTAATGTTCGACTTACATCTCGATCGGTCCGTATCGCCCGATCGTTTCTTACAATTGTAATTTTTTTTCGCTCGCTTTTATCAACGCAACAATCGTCCCGTATTTATTATTACAATTTAACTTATCGTCGGTATCCTTATCAAAATACAGAAGGGAAATAATGATGCAGTACGCTCCCATAATTTGTCTCTCTCTCGTTTACTCGTCCCACCATTACCTTATCTATCTGTCCGCTGATACAGATCTCTCTCCGTGATTTCGCATCTCATTTTATTATTCTATTAATTGTATAACAAAATTTCCCATCGGTTCACATTTCAATAGTATCTATAGGGCTATATGTAAGAACATCCGTTAGCTTGTCTTATGTCTACTCCTACCTTTGCAAATCTCAATTGCTGTCTTAATTTATTCGTTTCGTACACTTCTTTCCATCTACATATATATATAAACGCGTCTCCGTCATCCTTGGTTCACTCGTGTCCGGTCGTCTTCTTTTAACATTCGAATTGTATATCCCGTTCTTAATTATTATACATCTATCTATATTTATATTTATCGATTTATCGGCTCATAGCCTGATATGATTTTGTACATCTTTACAATCCTTATATATATACGGCGATTTCACAAGTCTTAATAACTATTCTACTTAATTTATTTAATTTATTTAATGCTATTCTATCCGTTATTGTTCTATTTTGATGTACTTATATATCGACATGTTTTAGTCATCTTCCATTCTTTCGCGCGGCGATGTCTTATTCGCCTATTTGTATCACATTATTATAATTAAGCCTTACGGCTACCATCCATCATTGTTTACGTCTTATTTACGGTAACTTCGAGTATCAATCGTTCTATATATTAAGACTTATGTATCCGTTTGTTCCGTATATTTCGGTCGTTCATACCTTTATCTATTACTATTTACATTCAATATTTAATACATTCGTTGAAAGTTCGCTGCTCGATCATTAGTACATTATTTTATTGCTTCCGGACATTTCGCGCACCTATCCCGATGAACCGGCTATACTATTTGTTACGTATCTGTGCTTGTTCGTGTTCACTCGCGAGTTATTCAATATAGTTTGCTCCTACCTGCTATTTCCTCGCAAAAGTGTTTTCCCCTTCTCGTATTTCATATACATTCGTTCATTCGGTCCCATAGACTTATATAATAGACCGAGCCAACCGTGAGAGCAATCCACGCTGGCACAAAAGTGAGAGAGCAATAGCTGGAGTTGTGCTCTCTGTCTAAATGTGATAAGGTGGGGATAAAGGAGAGAATAAGATAGAGTAGGATATAGTGCCTTCTCCGCCTTCTCCATCTTCTCCGTCTTCTCCCACTCTCTCTCAAATGTGAGAGAGAGCGGACGATTCCATCACTATCTCTGTCCTTCTATGTCGGCGTGCGTGCGCCCATAAGATGGCGCGGTCTATTATATAAGTCTATGTTCGGTCCCTACCTGTCCCAATCTCCTTCCTCACTCGTGCATCGACCCGGCGCCTCGCGCATTTATCTCTAGTCGCTTATCCTCTCTGTTAATTTTTATGTTTATATTTATTCTTTTGTTTATTTATATGTTTATTATTTATGAGACAATGTTTAATGCTCCTTTGCTTATTCATCTATTTATTTCATTTTTTCGTATATTATTCTATTGCTTAAGAATAATCGTCGCTCGTTATGTATCGTTTTGTTATCCGCACATTTTCGGTCGAACCTATTCTATTACAGTATCTTCCCTTTCTTGCCTATTTTACTTATGTAGTTAATCTACATCTATCGATACATTTATTTGTTTAGAATTTAATATCCGAGACGATTCTCGGAATGCATTTGTTCGTTACTTTATTTAATTTGATTGCTTAATTTAATTGTTCCCTTTGTTTCCATTACTTTCTTCTACCTACCCGTGGGGCAATTATTCCAATACTATCTATTTATTTCTTTTCGCTCGTATTAATTACCGCTTTTAAGTTCTCTTTCGTGTATTATTTATTTTATCATATTTCATGTCATCGTGTATTATCCGCTACGTATATCCTACATCCTTGCCTATTTTAAAATTTAACAAACATTATTATTCTAGTGTTCATTTTGTTATCGCTACTATATATTCGTGTTTCGCGCATTTATTGCATTCGATATGCTTTCGATGATTGCTTTTAACGATTGCGACTCTCGTTTCGCGCGTTCCTTCTCTCTTCCTGCTGTCTCGTCCTCTCTTCTTCCTCTGTTTTAGTTATAATTCCATTGATATATTGGTTCGCTGCCTGCCAATTCTCCTTTGATTCTACCATTTTCCCAACTATATTCGCTAGAGTTAATTCTCCGGCATTCCCGATCCTCAATTGTCTCATAAATTCCTCTCTTTCCGTTGCCCAAGCGATACACTCCTGTATGGTATGTTGAACCGTATCCGTATTACAACCTTCGCAGTGTCGACATGTGTTAATTTCCGTTTTGTTAATTTTATGCAGAAAATAGTTAAAAACACCATGGCCGGTTAAAGCCTGTGTTATTCTAAAGTTTACGCTGCCGTATTTTCTATCTAACCACTTATCCCATACAGGCAGTATGATATCCCTGGTAAATTTTCCGGAGGCCTGGATTCTTTCCGAGAACCGCTTCCAATCCGTCCTCATTCTTGTGTTTTCCTCTACGAGTATACATTTTTCCGTATCCTTATTCCATATATTGTTGATTTTGGCGCTGACAATTCTTTGATACATTCTGTATCTCATCATCGCCGTTAAGTGGTACGGCGGCATTCTTGCGATAATGGTGGCTGCATCGTAAGACACGGTGCGATACGCCGAGATGACCCTGAGCGCGATTCTCTTTTGCATGTATCGCAGTATCTTCAGCGTTTCTTTTTTCGTAGTGGTTTCCTCAGTCCACACGGGCGCACCGTACATTGCTATTGACGTGACTACGTTCGCGTATAATTTTCTTCTGGTTTCATCCGATCCTCTCAAGTTCGGCATGATTTTGCACAGAGCGCCGTTTGTTTTGTTAACTTTTTCCTGCATGTACTTGAGGTGTTTAATAAAGCTCAACTCGCTGTCTACAATTATACCGAGGTATTTCATTTCCTGCTTAGAACGAATGTGTTTATCTTCTATTTCCAGGATGAGCTCCGTTTTTGGGCTCCTTCTCTTCCTGAATACTACGATTTCTGTTTTTTCAGCTGCCACTTTGAGGCTCAGCGTCTTGATTTTTCTGATTGTCATGGCCGTCTCTGGTTCGGCCCTCATCCTGGCCGTTTCGCCATCCTCCGCTGCAACCAAGATAAGCGTGTCGTCCACGTATCCTAGGATACGACATCCTTCCTCAGTCGCCACTCTCAGCACCTGGTCGTATGTGATGTTCCATAACAATGGACCCAGCACCGAGCCTTGGGGGACGCCCGCTTCCATGGTTCGGCGAACCGTTTCCCGTGCTGACGGATATTCGATGTGTCTGTTTGATAGGTACAGTAGCGGCGGAAAGTATTTTGACAACGCGTTTTTTGCCGGTAGAGCGCACATCGGACACGCTGCTGATTAGAAGTTGTTGTTAGTAAACACTTTTCTGCAGTCTGCAGCGGTGACAACATCAGTTTTGATTGGGTGGATATTTCGTTTCGGAGGTGCTGCTATTATCTTTAATCTGTAAGTCGAAAAGTATTTTGACACAGAGGATTATATCTAAAAGAGACACGCAGGGGCTCACGTAAGTTACTTTATTTACGGTTTTTGCTTACTTTATGTTTTGTTTACGTTCAGGAGCTATGCCAAAACAAAAGGAATACTCCGACGACATAAAGTCGGCTGTTATTGCAGCATTGAAAAATGGAAAATCTCAAGTTCAAGTAGCGAGAGATTTTAATCTGAGCAGACAAATAATCTCGGTCTGGAACCGTAAACAGCAGTCCACAGGCTCGGTTAGCAACAAACAAAGGTCGGGCCGACCGCCAAAACTCACTGACAAGGTATCTAGGATTATCCGCCGCATGAGTGTCGCTAATCCACGTCTGACAGCAGCTGACATTAAGAGAGATCAAAATGAGAATCACAGTCTTGACATTAGTTTAACCACTGTAAAACAATGCCTCCGCAACGCGAATTTGTTTGGCAGACGTCCCTCTAAAAAGCCATTCATATCCGCGAGGAACAGAAAGGCGCGTCTCGAATTTGCTCAAAAGTACAAGAATTGGACTAGTCAGGAGTGGGCTCGTGTGCTGTGGAGCGACGAAAGCAAGTTCAATCTTTTCTCATCTGATGGCATAAGGTATGTTAGACGACCTCCGAACAAAAGAGATGACCCCAAGTATCAGGTACCGACCGTTAAGCACGGTGGTGGCCATGTCATGGTTTGGGGCTGCTTCTCTCGTTCAGAAGTCGGTCCGTTAGTCGAAGTGAAGGATATCATGGACCGATTTCGTTATTGCGAAATACTGCAGAATCACATGCTCCCTTATGCTAAGCGCAACCTTGCCAGAAACTGGATTTTCCAGCAGGATAACGATCCGAAACACACCTCTGCACATGTAAAAGAGTTCTTTACGTCTAAGAAGATTAAAGTTCTAGAGTGGCCAAGTCAGAGTCCCGACCTAAACCCGATAGAACATCTATGGGAAGAGTTAGATAGACGGATTAGAAAAAGAAAATTCTCCAGAAAACAAGACTTGATGGCCTGTCTTGCAGAAGAATGGAAGGAAATACCATTAAGTGTGATCACCAAACTTATTGACTCTATGCCGGCAAGATGTGCGGCTGTGATCAAATCTAAGGGCTTCGCCACTAAATATTAAAGCTTTTGGTGTAGTCAAATTAATTTTCGGTGGTTAATTACAGGTTTTGTTTGGAATTTGCAACAGATAATGGTGTTGTCAAAATACTTCCTTTCTACATTTGTTTAAAAAATGTAAAAAAATAACACAGTTTTCGTTTTTAAATGTGATATTTTTTTTCCTTTCATTTCAACTGAGAGGCATTGTTGCTTTTGGACAGATATTATAACTTTGTTTCAGAAATAAATATTTATTTTCTATAAATTGTGCTTGTCAAAATACTTTCCGCCGCTACTGTAACTATCGATCACCCGACATATATACTCCGGGATTTTTTTTCCCTCAACGCGTGCCTGATGTCGCCCCATTGTAGCGAGTTATAGGCATTCGCGATATCGAGACTTACGGCGAGAGCTACTCCGTCGTTTCTTATTGCAAATTCAATAAACTTTTTAACTTCTGTCAGCGCGTCCATTGTCGATCTGCCTCTGCAAAAACCGAATTGGTTAACGGTTAACGCGGATTCCGGATTATTATCCATCCAGTTCGTTATTCTACCAACCAGTACTTTCTCAAATATTTTACCAATTTCGTTTAACAGACAGATGGGTCTAACTTTTGGCTGCTCAATACAGATCAGTCCCTTGGGCAGTAAGACGAGATGTGCTATTTTCCATTGTTCCGGATAACTGCTTTCTCTAAGACACATGGTTAAGAAACTAGCCAACATGTTCATCATGATTTCATTAACTCTTTTCCAATATAGAGATCTTACTCCGTCCGGGCCCGGGGCCGTATTGTTTTTCATCTTCCCCTTCTTAATTATTCTATAGATTTCAGGGTACGTAATGTCGCCCTCTTCGTCCCATTGGATCTGATCTGCGTTTGGTGTTGCTTGTCTCGGGCCTAGGATGGCTCTAGGAAATAGTTTACTCAGCGTATTATCAAGTATTTCGCCCTTGAGAGTCTGTTAGTGGCGGGATGCCTCCTTTTAACTTGTTCATTACTATCTTGTACGGCATCCCCCAGGGATCTTTATCTATCGTTAGTATTAGTTCTTGCCAGGCGCTTCTTTTGCTTTTACGGATAAGCTTCCTGAGTTCTTTCCTATTGTCCCGGTATTTTCCTTGCGCGTCGTTGGCGGTCTCTACATTATTTTTACGAGTTTCTCTTTTCCATTTTCTATACCATCTGATGCATGCTCTGCGGGTTTCGCTAATGTCATCGTTCCACCAGTATACCGATTTTACTGCACCATCCCTGTGTTTAATTTTTGTCATTGCCATATCGCAGGCTTGCTTGATGATCGAATCTATACGCTGACTTGCCTCGATCGCACTTTCCGGTGGGTTTTCCTTTGCACACAACCATTCAAGGGCCGCCTCGAATTTGTCATTGTCGAAATTTTTCTTATTCCATGCCCTGAACGGTTTAGTCTGTCGGCCTCTCGGCTGTCCGTTATTTTTATTACCGGTGTTGATATTAAATCTAATGTATCTGTGGTCCGAGTAGCTTATATTATTCTCGAGAACTTCCCACCCAAAAATTTTATTTAGTATATCGGGGGTGGCCCATGTTAAATCTACGATAGAGGTTCCCTGCGTGCGTACGCATGTAGGAACGGATCCCGAGTTAATAATTCTAAGATCGTGCATCGCAGACCATTCTTTCGTAGTTTCGCCTCTCCTGTTGGTATGTTCGGAGTTCCACATCTCCGATTTAGCATTAAAGTCCCCGCCGATAACCACCGCGCGGGAGCTTCGCAGTATTTCCGTTATCTCATTTAACATTTCTTCAAACCGTCTTATGTTTGCGTTTGGGGTACAATAGCAGGATACGTACGTAATGTGCTTGTTTTCGATAGCTATAGTGTGCTCCCCTTTATATACTTGTACGCACGGTTCTGTGAGATATTTTCTATTCCACCATATGGCTGCCTTTCCATTCTTGCTGGCAAACCAGCCGGATCTTACTTCCCGCCACGGCTCCTGTATGATGCATATAGCGATTCTTTCCTCGTTTATCCATTGCGCCAACAGGTCTTGTGCTGTCTGGCAGTTGTTTAGGTTAATTTGTATTATCCGTACTTCCATTGTGTGTTCTAGCGGCGGACCTCCGTTCCGCTTGTGCATTTCTTCGTTGCGTTTTGTTTAGTCCAGGTTTACTCGCTTTATTATTAGGTGTACAACTTTGCTTCCGCCGTTTTTTTTCCGAAATTCGAGGCTTTATTGTATAAAAAACTGGTTATACATTTATGATTCAAAGTATTGTCCATCGCTGGCCACTACTTTCTCCCATCTTTCGGGCAGCGTACGAATCCCGCGTTGAAAAAACTGGTCATCTTTTGAAGCGATCCACGAATCGATCCAATTTCTTACTTCTTCATAAGACCGGAAGTGCTGGTCAGCCAGGCCGTGTGCCATTGATCGAAACAAGTGATAGTCAGAGGGAGCAACGTCTGGAGAATACGGCGGGTGGGGTAGGACTTCCCATTTCAACGTTTCCAAGTATGTCTTGACCACTTTCGCAACATGGGGTCGAGCATTGTCACGCTGCAAAATCACTTTATCGTGTCTCTCGTTGTATTGCGGCCGTTTGTCTTTCAATGCTCGGCTCAAACGCATTAATTGCGTTCGATAACGATCGCCTGTGATTGTTTCAGTCGGTTTTAACAGCTCATAATACACTACGCCGAGCTGGTCCCACCAAATACAGAGCATGACCTTGGAGCCGTGAATATTCGGTTTGGCCGTCGACGTGGAAGCATGGCCGGGATATCCCCATGATTTTCTGCGCTTGGGGTTATCGTAATGAACCCATTTTTCGTCCCCAGTCACAATGCGATGCAGAAATCCCTTCCGTCTTTACCTTTCAAGCAACTGTTCACAAGCAAACAAACGCCGTTCAACATCTCTCGGTTTCAACTCGTACGGCACCCAATTTCCTTGCTTCTGAAATCATTCCCATGTCTTTGAGGCGTTTTGAAATTGCTTATTGAGTCACTCCCAATGATCGTGCCAATTCTTCTTGACTTTGACACGAGTCTTCATTAAGTAATGCCTCCAATTCTGCATCTTCGAAAACCTTCTCTCTTCCACCGCTATGCCGGTCTTCGACGTGAAAATCACCGTTCTTGAAGCGTTGAAACCACTCACGACACGTTCTTTCACTAATAGCAGCCTCACCATAAGTATTTGAGAGCATTCGATGAGCCTCAGCCGCAGATTTCTTCATATTGAAGCAGAAAATTAAAACCTCCCGCAAATGACGAGAATTTGGCTCGTAAACTGACATTTTCAATCGAGAATAACTTTATGATGCAGACACAAATCGACTAATGTTTCTATGGGGTTATGTTGACAGATGCCCAAATTTATTGCATGACGTCTATGATCTATTTATTTCGACCACTACTTACCGCTAAGGCCATCTATAGGAAAACGGCGGAAGCAAAGTTGTACACCTAATACTAATGTATTTCTTGCTTACTTTACATCTGAAAGATCCGATTCTATGATTAGCTTTGATTCCTTCTTGAGCGCATAGGATACAGTATAATTCGTTGTTGCAGTCCTTGTACAAGTGGCCCGCTTTACCGCACTTAAAGCATAGAGAGCTTCTATCGATTTCGGACCTACACACTCCCTTTGTGTGCCCAAATTCCCAGCATTTGTAGCAGTGCTTGGGTCTGGCCTCGAGGAGTTCGGCTCTTACTATCGACCACCCTATTTTGAGCTTACCGATATTCGCTATCTTAACCGCTGCAGAGAGTGGGCAACGAACCCACGTCATGTACAACCCGTTTCTCATAGGCCTGATATCACCTATACTAATCTCGTCGAATTCGCATTCTCCTGCTTCCGTGATGATTTCTTTGATCTCTGCCTTTACCGACTCATCGAAACCGACCACTCTGAGCTCTCCCTTGATGGATGGCCTCGTGATCTCGGTTTCCCCCGGGAGTATTTGTTTAAACTTTTGCACAAGAATGTTGGCTTTACCTTTATTTTCCACTCCGGGAATTTCTATTATTATTCCACCGTTCGTTGCTTTTCTTATTTTTGTTGTGTCTATCCCAATTTCTTTGAGAGATATCTCCGCTCTGGCCTTTTTGAGAGCATCCGCGTACGAGAAGCCTTCCTCCCCTTTTATTGCTACCGCTACTGTTTTTGGAGGACGCCTTCTGACTCTATTATCTGTCAATTTTCCTCCGTTATTATTTCTATATTCTTTGTTACCTCCGTTTCCTGCCGCGGCTACTTTCACGTTCATATTCTTTCTTTGCGTGACAGTTTCCCATGCTCTTTTCTGGCCCGTTTCGTCGTTGCTCGTGGCTCTAATATATTCTTTCACATTTTCCATTCTTTTCTTCATTAACCCTCTTTCTTCTCTCTTGTCGAAAGGCGGGCATATTTGTATGTTTTCCTTTACTATAATTCTAGGCTTGATCCTCGGCTCTCTTTTCGGGAGTGGTTTTTCTATGTATTCGTATCTATCCGGGCTTTCTACCGTAAGGTCTCGCGTTTCCTCCTCGCGGTATCTTTGTCCTTCGAAACGATTCTCCGTGTCTCCTTTCGCTTTGTTAATCCATCTGACTCTCCATTCCGGCTCTTCCGTTGATTTCTGTCTTCGTTTGGTCGCTTCCTTTGTCTCATTTCCATTTTTACCTTTCTTTCGTCTCGGAGTATTTAATTTACTCGTGGTAATGTCGTATCTCAGCGTGGCTTGCCGTTCCTTCCACTGTGTATTCTCCGCGAAAGTCGAGGAGTCGTACTCCGTGTCCTTTAATGTTCTACTTTCATGTTTCCCGTTCTTCTCGCTTTTTCTCTCTTTGTCTCTTCGTAATTCCGCTACTTCCTTTTTAAGGTCCTCTATGGTTCTCTTCAGCTTTTCTGTCTCTTTTTTCCTGCTTTCGTTCTCTCCCTTTAGTGCCTTTAGGTCGGCTGTCAATTCTATATTTCTCGCTCTTAGAATAGAAGGGTCGCCTTTCATTCGGCCTTCCGAATTAGGCTTCTGATTATCTCCTTGATACCTAGGACTCTATCCTTTATATGTCCTGATAGTCTACCTTGTATATTACCGCACTTCCTGCGGATTAGCTCTCTGTCGTTTAGCCATTCTATTGCTACAGAGCCCATTCTGGGTTCCGACATGTTTTCATAGTTTCCATAGTCCTTAGTTTGTGATATTTCTTTGATGCTCATATCCAACGGTCCCGTCGTTCTTCTTTTGGGCTTTTTAATCGTTTTACTTTCCTTTCCCTTGTCTAGTTCGGTTTCTATCCCGGTAAACTCTACTTCCGATGTTTCTTCTTCTTCGCTACTCGAGTCAATTCTGTAGATGGGTAGACTCGTGTCGATTTTAGATTTGACACTAACTCTCTTGATCGGTCTCATATTATCCTCGCTATTGTCTTTGCTTATATCCTCTTTGTCATCTATAGGGGAGGGCTCCTTTTTCCGCTTTCCTATGCGCTCTTGCTCTATTTCCATCTTACTATAACCATCTGCTATTTCCTTATCCGGTTCTTCATCGTTATTCGTATTGTATTCGTCTATGAGAGATCCTAATGTTCCCAATGTGTCCTCGATTTCGCGTATTATATTGTTCGCCCAATCGTCGTTTTTTCTTTCCGAGCTTAGTTCCTTGTTTCCTTTCTTAGCCGCTTCTTTTCCCTCGCCGCTGCGATCTTCTGGATTACCGGTTATGCTTTCCGTTCTGTCGCTACTTTCGTTATTCGAATTGTTTAAAGTGCATAGAGACTTTTCATCCCTCCCATATAAAACCCGGGAAGCCCCGGGTACCGCGTTGTCTATTAAGTTTGTTTTGTCAGTCATAATAATAGTAGTAACTGTCCGACTCGCTTATCCCCCTCCTACCGGGTTTCGCGTACGATCTCTGACCATCGAACGCGCCGGGAGGGTCCCGTAGCGCACGGTGCGATAGCGCACCAACCCGATAGCACACGAAAAATTGACACAATTCCCGATAGCGCACCAACCCGATAGCACACGTCCCGATAGCACACAAAGTAAATCGCGCACAATCCCGATAGCGCACCAACCCGATAGCGCACGGATTCACTTTGCAACTTTTCACGCGAAGCGAGGGGGACGGGGTGGGTGCGGGAGGGGGGCTGAAGGCCCCCCTTGCACCCCCTCCCGTGTGTGTGTGTGTGTGTGAGAGAGTGCGTGTGTGAGGGGATAGTGCTTTCGTGCGCTATCGGGTTGGTGTGCTATCGGGTTGGTGCGCTATCGGGATTGTGCGCGATTTACTTTGTGTGCTATCGGGACGTGGGCTATCGGGTTGGTGCGCTATCGGGAATTGTGTCAATCTTTCGTGTGCTATCGGGTTGGTGCGCTATCGCACCGTGCGCTAACGGAACCCGCTCGAACGCGCCCCCCTTAAAGTTGACCGTGAAACTGCTGCCGTATCTATTACTATTAGCTATCTCTCCTCTCGTTAGGAATGAAGGATATGCGCATTTGAAATTACCTAGTTTATGCGTACTTTCGAGGCCCAAGTCGCGACAGAGCGGGCATCCCGCTTCCATCGCGCACCGGCCAGCGTTATGCCCGATATTTCCACAATTAAAGCATCTACGCCCGCGATCTGTCTCCTCCCTGCAATTGTCAACAGTATGACCTGTCTTGAGGCATTTGTAGCATCTGGTTTTTGCCTTAGGCAGCAATCTAACCGCAACTCTGGACCAACCGATCTTCAGATATTCTCTATTAAGCAGTCTATTTCCTGCGTTCTTCGTACAGCTGAATCTCATCCTCCATCCTCTCGGAGTATACGAGAATTTGTAGAATTTAAATTCTTCTCTTCCTCCTATACTTCCAGTTATTTGTTTTTTAACCTCGTCTTCCGTTAAAGTGTCGTCCGAGCCTCCAACTTCGAATTGCATTTGATTTTTGCCGCCTAGATCGGGTTTATTGATCGTCACGTGGTCCCCGTATTTTTTAGTATTTTCTTTCATTCTCTCGACTAGTCGATTCGCTTGTGTTTCCGCGTCCTCGCCTGTAATTCTTACGATTCTGCAACCACTCACTGCTTTGTGGACGCTCAATTTCTTGATACCTAGTTCTACCTCCGGGTTAATATTTTTCCTTAGCTCAGTCATGAGCCTCTGGTAACTTGTTTCCGAATCCTCCTTGATTCTGATCACTATGATGGCGTTAGGTTCTCTCATTCTAGGATATCCGCTTCTGATACTGCGCTCCTCATTTTTCAGTGTATTCCTTTTTCCTCCTGTTTCCGGGATACCCATGTCCACGGGTGTAGGATGCGCTCTGTTCCTACCCATTTGCCTCTCCTTGTTTAGTTGGGGAGGGAGGGAGGGAACTGGTGACATGATTTCTTCCGCCCTCCTTTTCTTTCCTCTCCTGTTGCTTTCCTGTGTGTTACCGCTCATCATATTTCTCTCAGTTTCCATGGTCTTGTTTTCTAATAATCTAGTGACCGAGTGCTCCAGGGGAATCAATCTCTCCACGAATCTCGCTAGGGTGACATCCACCGCGGCCACCACTCGTTTTGCTACCTCCGGTACAATTTGGTTTAGTTCGTAATTATTTATGGGGTCTTGCCTACTCCTTGTATCCGTCGTTGTCCAGTCCATGCATGCCTCCTCGCCCTCGGTAAGCGGAGTTTGGCCTTGCTCGGGGTCGTTCCCAGACATTCTCCCTCTTTTACTTTTGTTTCCCATACTTGTATGTTTTCTGATCTCCTCTCTCAGGCTTTTTACTTCTTGCTCTAGCGATGTTATTTTTGCCCTCAGCTGTAGGTTGCTGGCCCTTGCGCTTACTATTCCCGGATCAGGGGAAAGGGCTCTACGAGATATCTCCGCCACTAGATCCCTTGCCCTGCCACGATCAAGGTCTTCGATCGCCTGGTTGGTGCGCTTATTTAGTTCTTCCATTGATAGATCACCTAGTTGTCCCATTTCGGGATCAACTCCTGTTTTATCCTCTTCGGACTCATTCCTGTTCCCGTCGTCCCCGAACATTCGTTCCACTTTATCTCCAATGTTGTAATACTCATCTTTGTTTGCTTTATTTTCAGGTTCTTCTCCATCAGCAGCGATAGCCATATCCACCACGGCGCTCGCTCCCAACACCATGGATCGCCCCTCGCCGGATTTCGACGCAGGTCGGGCGGGGCTCGCACCCATTAAGGGTTGCGGACTCTCCCCACGCCGTCCCCTGGGGATCCGAACTCCCTGGGGAGGTAAGTTTTCTTTTTTATTTGTACTCATCCTCATTAAAGTTTTGTTAGTTGGTTTATTTTCGGAGTGGCCTTCTCCTAGGCCCAGTTTTCCACGAGTAGGTCATCTCGGTTATTTAGAGGAGGGCGCGGGGCCGCCCAGCCCTGGAGACTTCCTTGTGTCTTGCTTATTAGTTGACTCTATATGCGGGTTTCTCCTTTTCCATTTGTCCGTTAGTTATTAGACAACACTTATATGTTTTATTTTGAAAATTAATCTAGTTTATTTAGCTTTAATATAAGTTTAATTTAAATCCTATTCCTAAATTCTACTTTAACGCTATGTAATAGGCCGTCCGTAAGATCAGTGACAATAGCAATGACGACGCCTAACTCTTCCGGAATTTATATCTTACCTTCGGCCATAAGTTTATAACTATTCAGTATCTTCCTTTATTATTAAGGGAATTAGCATTGCCGTTCTAAATTCGATGCTTGTTGATTCGTTTAATCCCGTGACAGCTATGATCCTTCCTCGTATCAGTTTGACGTCCTGGAGTCCCATAGTTATTCCATTCCGGCTTCCGATCCATTTCCTCCTCCGAGTCATAGGTACATGCCGATTCGTTGTTTATTACCCAGAAAGAGACAGATCACCGTCTTTCTATTCCTTTTCGTTTCCAGAGAAGCAAATACTTGTTGCGCATATCCTCCATATAACTACCCGCTTCCCCATTGCGTTTCCCACCCGAAATAATCGGTATATTCCCATATAGCGCAAATGGTATCCTAATCTATCGCGTGTATAACAGGGCGCAGGTCGCGTCCCTTAGTATCTCCGAGATACCTTGTCTTGGTATCGTAGATAGTGTCCGCAGCTATTTACATTCATTACATCCTATTATTTATTTGACGTTACAACATTAATTTATTTCAGTTACTCATCTCGTTTCTAATCATTCGTACTCGCGTTTACTTAATCCACTACCAAAATTCATTCATTTGCTTATTCGGTTGCTATTCAAATTAACTCGTGTTTACTCATCCTTAAATTATTGCTTCGTTATGCACTAATATTTTTCTCATTTTCAGATTCGCACGAATGGAGTATTCGCTGTGTATCGCTTCGCAGTTATAGGAAGAGAGGCAATTATCTCATCCGCAGAGGAGTATCAATGTCGCTGTGAGCTATCGTCCAACCATTCCGGGGCATCTGTTTTATCCTTTCAAACTTAGTACTATAATCATTCCTACCTTTTTACTGTTAGGTTACTATTCTTATTTAATTTTATTTTCCTATTTACTCTTCCAGCTTCTTAATTATTTATTATTCGTTTTACTTGCGATCCTTTATTTATATTTGTAACTTCTCATATTTATCTTTCAGTTTAATTTAATTTAAATCTAGATTGATTTATCATTTGCAGTCTATTTGTTCAAATAATTTAATTTCTTTTCTATTTGCACAACTCGCCGTTTTATCAACCTCCGGGATGGCCCGACATTCACTCACCAGTCGCTCGGACCCTACGCAGGGTCTATACACTATGTAGTTTATGGAATCGCATTATCTACTTGGCCTATAGCCAATTTGCGCAATCTACGCCAGTCCGAGTGTCACGCCAGCCGCAGGCATAGCATGAGGTAACAGTACTACACCTATCAATCATTAATCTCATTGGGAATAATGACAATGATAATGACAGTAATGCTGCTGTCGAAATAAGTTGCTTAACTTTGAATTTTAGTTATATTGCTAGCTCGGTCAACAACATGCTTATTTGTGACTTTATTTATATGTGACAAACGTTTAAGTATATATTTTTAGTTTAACTTTATTATTATTAATTTGCCTTATTTTATTTTATTTGTTCGATTACTAATGCTGTCCCGCGAACCGCTGGCGAGACCCTTCAACCGCTTTCAATTCGGTTCCCATATTTCTAACCTATCTCTATTACGGCCGCTGACTGCTACGCGCGGCGAATCGCTGCTCCATTGCCTTGTAGTTCATTGTAGTATAACAGGGTTCATTCTCCTCGACTTCTTTTATATGATTGTCCTTTCCTTGTGTAGATTTCCCTTTTTTGTATTTCCCATTCTCCGTGCACACCTATATATAATAATATTATTATTAGTTTAGCAATTATTATATTTATTTGTTAATTTAATCGTTTGCATTGGGTATTAATGCCTCCGTAAGTACCGCGAGAACATTTCAATCATAAATAAATCGATTAGCTAATTACTTGGTCGATGCTCCTCGATCACCCTCAGATTTCAATACATAACAATTAAAACATAAAACTTGTCCTTTATTAGTGTCCAGCGATAATCTACTAATAAGTTTCACAGGGAATTTTAACACTTCGATCTTTATTTCCCGAGACAGATATTAATTTCAGTATTTAACTTCCGTGCATTCTTCATTTACATAAGAATAGTAACATTTAAGTATACATTTCTGTCAACTTTAATATCTTTATTACTTTAATTACTGAAACATTACTCGCTGCATTTATATAGTTTATATTACTTTGACTTATGGGAGACGTCAAGGGAATTATTTCCCAAGTTGCCATACTTCTGCTAATATACAGGGTGTATAAAAAAGGTCGGAACCCTTGAATATTTCGAAAAATATAAGTTTTATCAAAAAATGTTTCAGACAAAAGTTGTAGGGTTTAAAAAGTTCTATTTACTGGCAATATCATTTTGACCTTGAAGAGTCACTGGAAGGTCACGTGAAGGTCACTTCAATTTTTTTAAATAGAACACCCTACATATTTTTGCACACTCTTGTAGCTTATCTCGAGAGCTTTCCAAAACACTATAATTAAGTACCTTTTCGTTAAGTACTTTTTGAGTTATGAGGCTTGAAATAATTTCTTAATTTTACATAAACCGTAAAATATCTTGTAAAATATTCATTTTTCGATTATCTTACCTTAATACTTTTATGTACAAAATAATGAGAGGAATCAATTGGTGTAAAGAAAACACATAGTTGTTATTAAGAAAAAATATGGAATTGTTAATTGCAAATTACATATTTTTTCTTCAAAACAACTATGTGTTTTCTTTACACCAATTGATTCCTCTCATTATTTTGTACGTAAAAGTATTAAGGTAAGATAATCGAAAAATAAATATTTTACAAGATATTTTACGGTTTATGTAAAATTAAGAAATTATTTCAAGCCTCATAACTCAAAAAGTACTTAACGAAAAGGTATTTAATTATAGTGTTTTGGAAAGCTATCGAGATAAGCTACAAGAATTTGCAAAAATATATAGGGTGTTCCATTTAAAAAAATTGAAGTGACCTTCACGTGACCTTCCAGTGACTCTTCAAGGTCAAAATGATATTGCCAGTAAATAGAACTTTTTAAACCCTACAACTTTTGTCTGAAACATTTTTTGATGAAACTTATATTTTTCGAAATATTCAAGGGTTCCGACCTTTTTTATACACCCTGTATATACATATACATATAATTTGTTCGCGTTACCTTTAGCTTTACATATATTTGTCGAGACTCATTAGTTATGTCCTTATGCATTGTACATTATATTATATTATACTATATGATACAACGGATTGATACCCTGTAACGGTTGCCTCGTCATCGATTTGCATCGACCAATTCCCATTAATATTTCTTTATTTATCCTCTTTTGACCTTTTAAGAAAACGTTCATACAGTGCCGTTGATTCATCAAAAACATCGTATAATCTCTTTGTTCCAGCGTAACACGTAACGTGAAATTCCGTAATGATTCTTAATATTTGTTGCACTATTTCTTTATTGTTTAATTATTTCTACTCCTATCCTATTGTCGTTTGTATAATATATTTATTTTGAATTCTATTTATTTTTCTAATTCCAATTACCGCCGCGATTAAGAAATTTGATGCTAATATTCGCACTCTTTGATTCTAATTTCATAAGTATATATACTTCAATAAACCCGTTTAATTAGGCGGGTAGCTAAAAGGGAACGAGTCATAGAGGATTCTCCGGTCCGATAAATCGGGCCGCGAAAAATAAAACAAAAGAAATAGAAATAATTTATACTTACTTCCTACGAGTAATTATTACTTATGGACTAACTATATTACAACATGTGAACATAACTATAACCATTAACACATTGAGTATATTAAAGAATGTAACTAATCAATTATAAAGAAAGATTAGTTCTTATTCCTACTAATTGTAATCCCCTCGTAGATCGCTGAAATCGTTATCCTCGCATCCTCTCGATTCATCTTATTATCGTATTAGCATCGCGTGCATCCATCCTTAGGTTCAGTCTTTATATGTCGTTCAGCCATTTACAATTATTGACATCACAATGAGTTGCCATTCCCGTCTTACATGCTTCCATGTGTCCAAAGTTCTACTGAAAATTTTCAAACGTACAATCACCATACTCGCGCTTCATTTCTTTCAGCACAGAAAGAACAGTCATTTATTTTTATATAATTTCCATTTCCTTTCCAAATATATTTATTTAGCATTGTCGTATAAGACTCATTTAGATCATTTCTTCAATTTTCACCCTTACATGTTATGTGATATACATACATATCAATCAATTTGTCAGCCAGAGTACTCCCACGCATCGGAGAGGAAGCATATTTTATCTAATCTTTCCATTTAGCTTAATTATCATATTATCATTGATTTATTTATTTATTTTGTGATACATTGTTGCGTTTTGCCTAATTCTTATTATTATCATTATATATTATTATATCCTATTGGTTATTCTCTCTGATTTCTCAATAAACTATAATTTCTGATTTTAAATTAATTAATAAATATCATATTCATTTGGATTTTCTAACGCTAATTAATACAACTTTCTTCTCATCTAACTTACTTGCTTATTTCTCATTTATCAATTAACTTTTAACTTAAGCAGCAAAAATTATCTTTATTAACTTGATTTAACATTTTAATAACTATGATTGTAATTAACGTCCATTAATTGTTTTCAATATTTAACCCTCTCCGATGCCGAGAGCCTCTATTGGTTATCACCATTTCCTCCAGTATTATAACAACGTGTCAAGTATCAAGTGTCGAGTATATAAAGGTTAGTTAATCATATCGTACACTCACCACGCACAGGAGTTTTGATTCATTTATACATATCTCTCAGTGGCGATCTCACCGGAAAGACAATTTTATCCTATTCAGTCTCGATCTGTTACTACTGGTTTATTCTATCTAATTGACTTTGTTTAGATTCGTTCAATTACTAATACCTATTTGTAGCATTATGTGTGTAAATTTAACTCTTCTCGGTACCTGAACTACTAATATCGTTTATATTATATTTAATTAGTAATTGTCTTTCCAGCAGCCGCATCATTGTGCCCTTAACGCGAGCCTCCACAAAAGCCTTCCGGCACACGACGAAGAACTTATCCCTCCACCACATATACGACATCCCCAGAAACTTTATCCCTTCATATTTCTCATCAATTGTTTCTTTTATAGGGAAACGGACAAGCACGAAGACATCCCGGCCCAGCAGTTCCAGAATCGATGGCCGTGTCCAGGACCTCATCCGCCCTCCGCATAAAACCCTCGGGCAAGTATGCGTCGTTTCTTATTCTTAGCTGAAATCAGACTTACTTTAATATACAGGGTGTTTCATTTTAATCCGACCAGTCGAATATCTCGAAAACCAAGCCCGGGAGAGAAAAATATTTCAGACAAAAGTTGTTTGGTTTCGAGGGGGCCATAATATGGTATCATTGGTTTGACCTTCAAGAGTCATTTGAAGGTCACGTGAAGGTCACTTCAATTTTTTTAAATGGAACACCCTATATATTTTTGCACATTCTTGTAGCTTATCTCGAGAGCTTTCCAAAACACTATCATTAAGTACCTTTTCGTTAAATACTTTTTGAGTTATGAGGCTTGAAATAATTTCTTAATTCTACATAGACCGTAAAATATCTAGTAAAATATTCATTTTTCGATTATCTTACCTTAATACTTTTACGTACAAAATAATGAGAGGAATCAATTGGTGTAAAGAAAACATATAGTTGTTTTAAAGAAAAAATATGTAATTTGCAATTAACAATTCCATATTTTTTCTTAAAAATAACTATGTGTTTTCTTTACACCAATTGATTCCTCTCATTATTTTGTACGTAAAAGTATTAAGGTAAGATAATCGAAAAATGAATATTTTACTAGATATTTTACGGTTTATGTAGAATTAAGAAATTATTTCAAGCCTCATAACTCAAAAAGTACTTAACGAAAAGGTACTTAATGATAGTGTTTTGGAAAGCTCTCGAGATAAGCTACAAGAATGTGCAAAATATATAGGGTGTTCCATTTAAAAAAATTGAAGTGACCTTCACGTGACCTTCAAATGACTCTTGAAGGTCAAACCAATGATACCATCTTATGGCCCCCTCGAAACCAAACAACTTTTGTCTGAAATATTTTTCTCTCCCGGGCTTGGTTTTCGAGATATTCGACTGGTCGGATTAAAATGAAACATCCTGTATATCCGTTACATGTACCCGCTCAAATATATTTTCTCAATTTAGCAGTTTGTTTTATCAATTGTTCCAACCTTTTACGTTTATAACTGCGTGCAAGCCGTGTATCATGTTTCACTACCATTTTGAATTCCTATCTGTTTTGGATAAATCAAGTTCACCTTTATTCTACATCGCCACAAATTCCGATATATAGTTTGTTGTTTTTCCTTCGCGTTTTTATCTACATTCCAACATCGTACCATCGCCCTGTTACGTTAATGGAACGATTTCGATAATATCGTTTATGTATGAATAATTACATATTACTTATTTAATCTGTTTACTTGTTATTCGTTATCTATTTATTTGATTATCTTTTATGCTTTTCCTCGCTAGTGTAAGAATTATCAATTTTACTTAGTTGCGTAGTTTTTATTTCCTCCCATGCTATATTACGTTTACTTTTATAATAATCTCGCTAAGTGAACTACCGCATTTTATCATCAAATTACTTTAATGACGTAGTATCGTGGTGCAACTTGATTGCGTTTTGTCCCTTATTGCATTCACTTCCTAGCCTAAATCAAGTTCTTACCTTATTTTGTAATATTTCCTTCGCTACCACTTCCTCGTTAATTTAATCCTTTCTCCTATTTATTTTACTTTATTTTACTAATTAACTTTCTAATTTATTTTTATTTTTCAGATGAGACGAGCACACCGCCGATCCCGCCGTTGGGACCACCACCGCAACGAATGCGTAGTTTCCACCTTCTCTCCCGCGTTTTTGTCATCATTCCATACTGACGTCAGGCAGACTAACCGCCCCCTAGGAACTTTTCAAGATCGATGCGCCCATTGGATAACCCACCGCAACCATACGGTATGGCGCCAGATTTAACATTCTACTAATCCACTTGTAATTTAAATCATGCTTCTTGTGTCAGTCACTGAATTTTTATTTCACTTCCTATTCTTTAATTATTGCGTGCTGTATACGTATTTGTATTTATAATTAGTAATTAGGTTCATGAACATTTATTTATTTATTAATTTATTAGTTAATTATTAGCTTTATTTTGTAAATATAACATTTTTTGATTAGTTTACTTATACCTTAGCTCTATTAATATAACAGTAGTATACATACGCTTCTTTTGCCCTGCGTGTTAAAAGAAAAGAAATTATTACTAAGTTAGCAGTTATTTGTCACGATTACAGTACAAGTCGGGGTACAAAACAGAAACATATAATCTCTATCAGCAAGCGATAGCAAAAACGCAACAAAATCGCAGTTACTTCATTAAGCCTCCAGTAATCGATTAACAAATGCATCGAAGCAGGGCCCGTAACAAACAAAGAAAACAATAGAAGCGTACATTCCATACCAAGCAGCCCTGCTATGACATATAAAGCATGTTCGCCGTCCTCATGCAGTTATTACATGCCTTAAGTGTAACTTCGTCCTGTTTTATAAAGAACACGCTTTTTTCGCAGCATACTTCACAGACTTCACTCGCATCACACTCGTATCGGATGTGGCGGCGCAGGATCGTCATTCTTCTGGCGTAGGCCCCGCAGGCCACGCACCACCCCGGCACTTTCTCGCCCGCGTCGTCCTCACGATAGCGCCCCAGCAGGCAGCCCGAAATCACATGCTCCACGGGGCGCGAGCCTACCCCGTCCCCCGAAAGCATGTGCAGGCAATCCCAGTATGCTGCCGCTCCTTTCGGCATGGTAAATACGCCCATGCACGACAGGACCTCCAAAAGCATTGCCCTGGGGGCACCAGATACATCGGCCCCCTCCCAAAGGGTGAGTTCCGCCATCAGCGGCGGTTTCCTGGCCCGAATGGGCCTTTCCTCTGCCTGGTCGCCATCCGACCTGCCCGCATCCTGTATCTCTATACTTCGTTCTACGGTGCGGCCTATCATCGTGTGTCGCTGACAAAGTTTCAAATCTTTTTGAGAATTATATATTTCCTTTCTTTTCTGCGATTCGCCTGTAATCCTCGAGAATGCCTCCAGTGCTTTGCAATGCCACGCAGTATCTTATCCTTGTAGATTATTTATTCTATTCCCAACAGCAATTTTCCCTCTGTGTCGTGCCTCTCTTTGAGGTTATCAAGACTTGTTGCGCGGATGCGCTTGCGGTTCACACTTCCTTCCTATTATAACTGTTATTTCACTTTATATATTACCCTGAGTAGATTTTTATTGATGCAGCGTGCACTGACAGCCCGCTCGGTCTTAACGCCAATATGGTGAAAATGGCGCAGCCAATCACCGCGAGCTATTCTTTCTTCACACTTTTAATACTTATACTTATTATTAATTTTTTTTTTTAATGGATGGAGTTCAACAAGCCAGGACAACTCTAAGAAAATTGGCTTTTTCCCGGATGAACTACCAAGCAGAGTAGATCAGTGAATAATAAGTCCGTCGCGCAAAAGTATTTAGCAAAGTGCGTAATATACTAGTGAGACGTAAAAATAAAGTTTATAATCATTATCGCGACGTAATAATAATAAGTGCGTGCGAGAGTAAAGATTGTGAACATAAACTAAATATATTCCTTTTATAATAAATATTTTAATTATATTTAAAAAAAAAAGTGAATATAATTTATTTCCACGCAAGCGTGGAAACATTCCGAACATTTGTTCCTTGACATTCGTAGCGTTTGAAACTTCTCGAAAGAAATCCAGGTTTCTCGTGGGTGTCCAGTGTCCAGTGAAGTCCAAGCGACGACCTGCAAATAAAAAAAGAAACGGATAAACCTATTTCTAAAATTTCCTCGGGTGTTAGCGAGCTCCCAGCGGCGACCTGAAACAAAGGAAAAAGGAATTAGGAAAGAACGAGAGAGTGACGACGCAGTTCGACAAGTCGAGACAGGTTCGGCGGCCATCTTGGTCATAGCGGCGATCACGCAGTTGAAACGTGATACCAGCTTGATTGCGCCATACGCTTGGAATCCCTGCGCAGTTTGGGAAGAGCGCGACACAGAGTGGAAATATACCCAGTGACGCTCAACCTGGGGATCCACACATCCATAGCAGAGGTTCTCATTCCGGGGATCCTGTTTCTTTCCACAACCAGTGGATATCAATCTGGGGACCCATCTGAGGATTATCAACCACGAGGATTTTCCTTGCTTGTTGGATGGTCAAACAAGCTGGCGACCGTTAAAACTGATAAGGTAGGAACCTCATATACACGAGTTATTAAAAATTCTCCATCGTCCGATCACAGTTATATGTCGCGTTAGTAGCCGGGAAATAGAGACATAGCAACGCGGATCTGCTAGTAAGAACAAAATCGAAGTCCGATATAGCTGTTTCCCACGGGTGCGGTAATTTTTTCGATTTATATCGACACTATCGTCTTTTTTTTTTTGGAACGGAGGGAATTTCCTCCACAGGGCTTGAATAGGAACGCCTAGTGGAAGGTGGGAGCCAGGGAGATACCAAGCAATTATAGCATTGGAAGGCGCAGTAGTTAGGTAGTGAAGGAACTCCTCGTGGTCCACAGGACCGGGACCCACGCGGAAAGATCCTTCGGGAATGGGGAAGTCGAGGAGGGGAAACTGAGATAGGAAATAGCTTAAAGGGTGAGAAGGGGGAGGTTCAGGAGTTTCAGGGGTGTCAGGATGTTCCAACGGGGAATCGGGAGGGAAGTCAAAGTCGGGGGAATCTTCTTCAAGGTCGGAAAGATCTCTCGCAAAATCTCCCAGAGCCTCGCCGAATTCAGAAATCTCCGAGGAGGTGGAAGGGGAAGGAGGGTCTGAATCAAGAGTGTAACAGGTATGGGGGAAGGAGAGGGAGATTCTAAGGAGAGTGCGGGAGAAGGTGAAGGAGAGGGTTCGAAAACAAGGGTAGAGGGAGTAGCTGGGGAAGGAGAAAGTTCGGGTGGGGGCGGGGTACGAGATCTGGGGGTGAAGCAGACGACGGCGCGGGGCCCGGAACAGGTGTACCGGGGGAGGTCGAGGAATGCCCTGGGGACGAGATTGGAGAATAATTCGGGATAAGCGGTGAGGAAAAGGGGTTAGGAGGGTGTGTGTTAGTGTCGAGTTTATTACTGCCTATACTAGTGGTTGAATGATTTACTGGACCGCCGATAATAGACTGATATAGATAGAGCCAGCCCTTCTCTTAACCGTTTGTTCCGACGATTCCGCCAACGCCTATTGTTTGACCGCGAATTGTAAGGCGACACTAATAAAATTTAAGATACGCGATTTAGATACGGTAATTATTGATGAAGATAGATGATCGATCAGGTATATTAGGACTCTATCAAGAAACGATCCTTAAGGTTTATTTATCGCTTAATCCTTTCATTTGAAATATATCCGGTCACAATTTGAAGAAATAATTGTATATGTATATATATATATATACCAGGTCTGTAACTTTAAAATGCGGGTTTTTTCAATAAAAATACACAATAATTTAGAAAAAATGGAAAAATATATTTTATTCAAAGTATCGGCCCTCGCTTTCTACACATTTTTGCCATCTAGTAGGCAAATTATGGATGCCATTCCAAAAGAATTGAAAGTCGCGTGAGCCAAATCAGTCGTCGAGCCATTTTTGGACGTCTTCATAAGAATGGAAATGCTGCTCGGCAAGTGCGTGTCCCATGGATGAAAACAGGTGGTAGTCGGAAGGAGCAAGGTCTGGTGAGTACGGCGGGTGGGGTAATATTTCCGATCCAAGTGCTGCCAGAGTGTCCTTGACCAGTTTTGCTGTGTGACTGGGTGCGTTGTCATGCAGCAAAATTACCTTCCCATGCCTTCGAGCCCATTCTGGTCGTTCTTCGATCAACGCATGATTCAAATTAATCATTTCTTGTCGGTAGCGATCCGTATTAACTGTTTCGCCAGGTTTCAGCAGCAATTCGGTGTCTTCAAACTTTTTCGGTCGATTTTCACGTTCTTTGTCACTGACATTGAAATCACCGCTTCTGAATCGTTTAAACCACTGTTCGCAAGTGTCGACAGATAGAGTATCTGCACCGTATGTTTCCACAAGTATTCGATGTGCTTCCGCTGCTTTTTTCTTCTGATTGAATAAGAAAATCAGCACGTGCCGCAAATGCTCTTTGTTTGGCTCAAACGACATGTTTACCACCGAAAAAAAATATGCTACTAACTCTTAAACGTTTAAACAAATATGACGTTTTGAAGCTTGCTGTCATAGCTACAAAACGACATATTGGTTATGGCGCCAGAATCTATAGGCTTTGTGCGCCATCTATTGGAAAATAACCCGCATTTTAAAGTTACAGACCTGGTATATATATATATATATTTCTTTTATATATTGGGAAGAAGATTAAGAGAAACTAATGGGATAGTCTGCTGCAAAGAATCTTTGGAGAGTAGGGAAGTATTCGTGAATTCCAATTCTGAAATCCGCAACGAATAGATAAGAGGAATATTCGTGAATTCCAATTCTGAAATCCGCAACGAATAGATAAGAGGAATATTCGTGAATTCCAATTCTGAAATCCGCAACGAATAGATAGGAGGAATATTCGTGAATTCCAATTCTGAAATCCGCAACGAATAGATAGGAGGAATATTCGTGAATTCCAATTCTGAAATCCGCAACGAATAGATAGGAGGGATATTCGTGAATTCCAATTCTGAAATCGGCAACGAATAGATAGGAGGAATATTCGTGAATTCCAATTCTGAAATCCGCAACGAATAGATAAGAGGAATATTCGTGAATTCCAATTCTGAAATCCGCAACGAATAGATAAGAGGAATATTCGTGAATTCCAATTCTGAAATCCGCAACGAATAGATAAGAGGAATATTCGTGAATTTCAATTCTGAAATCGGCAACGAATAGATAGGAGGAATATTCGTGAATTCCAATTCTGAAATCCGCAACGAATAGATAAGTTATATGGAAAGGGGAATTGAATTGTTAACGATAAATTACTATTGATGGATATTATGGAATTCTAACTGATCGAGAGTATTATTGATTAAATTTTTATTACTTTAAGGATCTATAGCTCAAACTCTTTAATTACCTTGTAACGGCCCTGCCGTTACTAGAGCGGACTACGAACCCACGCTCGCGTCAAGTTGGCGCTAAGCGCCGCCGATTGAGCACCTCGATCGAGCCGCGGATTAAGAGCCGCCGATTGAGAGTCACGGCCTACCCCACTTCAACACGCATGACCGTGTGGGGGTATCGCGTGGGGGTAACCAGCCGGGCAGCGGGATCCGTTAGCGCACGGTGCGATAGCGCACCAACCCGATAGCACACGAAAAATTGACACAATTCCCGATAGCGCACCAACCCGATAGCCCACGTCCCGATAGCACACAAAGTAAATCGCGCTCAATCCCGATAGCGCACCAACCCGATAGCGCACGAAATGTTGGAAGCACTATCTCCTCACACACGCACTCTCTCTCACACACACACACACACAGGGGGGGTGCAAGGGGGGCCTTCGCCCCCCCTCCCGCACCCACCCCGTCCCCCTCGCTTCGCGTGAAAAGTTGCAAAGTGAACCCGTGCGCTATTGGGTTGGTGCGCTATCGGGATTGTGCGCGATTTACTTTGTGTGCTATCGGGACGTGTGCTATCGGGTTGGTGTGCTATCGCACCGTGCGCTAACGAGACCCTCCCACCAGCCGGGTATATAAGGCGGTCGCTCCGGCAGATCGAGACCTATTCCTGTCCCGACTCTCGGGACGCTCGAAGCCACAGGGCGCACTCTGGGCATTCGAAGCTTACCGAGCCCCTATCCTTGCTCTGGTCCAGAGCACGGTCGCTACCGTGCCCGGTCGGGTGCACTCGACAACCAGAAGCATCCCATCGAGCCACGGACAATCCGGTCCAGGGTACGGGCGCTCTCGTACTCGGTCGGCTGCAACCGACGTCCGGAACTGTCCGGCTCATCCTCGAAGACCGTACAGCCGTTTTTACGGCTCCTGACCGTATAGCAGTGTTCCGATTAGGGATTCCCTCTACGCTCATGTGCGGCAATACGCTGTTAGTGAAGTACCTTATACTAATAAAAAAGGGCACCGTTACCCAGCTATATAAAAACGTATGAAAAAATTATAGATAAAAATATGTATGTGTATATAAAGACACGTTATATATATATATATATATATATAATTTAATTATTTTATACATATTAATTATTATAAAGAATAAAAGGAAAGGGGAAAAGCATAAATAGGACATCACATATGCTTATATTGCTTATTACGTTACTGTAGTCAACTGTGACGTCACGATTGCTCATGCGCAGAACCGCACATGCGCGCGCACGGAATCCCTAATCGGAACACTGCCGTATAGCCGTTTTCACGGCTCCTGACCGAATAGCCGTTTTCACGGCTCCCGGCCGACAGTCGTTTTCATGGCTCCTGGACGACAGCCGTTTCCACGGCTCCTGGACGACAGCCGCTTCCCCCGGCTCCTGGACGACAACCGTTTCCACGACTCCCGGACGACAACCGTTTTCACGGCTCCCGGACGACAACCGTTTTCACGGCTCCCGGACGACAACCGTTTTCACGGCTCCTGGACGACAGCCGTTTTCACGACTCTTGGAATAACAGCCGTTTTCACGGCTCCTGGAACGAATAAAGAACATCTGCCTTCACGGCCTCCCTTCCTAGTCGTACTTCTTACCCGACAGCGGTACCCTTGGTCTTCGACCAAACCGACCGTTTCCTTGGCCTCGCATCACGCCAAGCCGCGTCCGTTAGCTGTACTTTGGGTGACCCGACTTAACTCCCCTGGTCTAGAGCCCGGTTGCTACCGGGCCCGGTCGGTTGCAACCGACGTCCAGTATATCGGTGTACTACGGGCGCTCTCGTGTACACCACCCTGAGGACGGGTGCTCCCGTCCTCGGCCGACCTCGGTTGGCATACCCTGTTAGACCCGTGTCCGTGCTTCGTTACACGTGACCACCCTGTAGGTCTCTCGCGCCCGCGTCCGCGATACGCGATCACTCTGTATATATATATCCCGCGTCACTAGATTAAGGTTTGTGTTTGCATCCTATCCGCGTCGTGTAACACGCGATCATACTGTACATACCTTGTGTTACTAGGTAAGAAATGTGTTCGTAAACTCGTTGCGTCCGATCCACGTACACTTCTAATATTAGTCGCGAGAAATCAGTGTTCGACACGAACTATACGCGACCAGCGCGCGAAGAACTCGCGTCCGCATTGCTAGCTGTACGTCTTGTTAGAAATATACCTGTTTGTAAATTTTAGTATAAGCAATTACGGAATAAAGTCTTTTTGTTTTAATTAACGTGTAGTTCTGCGAGCCTGAGCCTCCCCTTCTCCGGAACCCTGACTCCGGCGAGCCGATCCGCGGCGTCGGGAAAGGTGCACCGTTACAACCTAAAGATCGTTTTTGATATCGCCAGTCGAATGGGAAAGAGAAATAAGGACTGAGAGAAAATTTAAATTTACTACTTATTGTGAGCGTTGCAATACGTAAACAAAATTCAGCCCGGCCGCACCTGGAGGCGCAGGTGTCTAATTGCTGACTGGTGATGAGGAAGGGCTCGGTTGATCCGCCGTGTACCTCACTCACTTCACTTTACTCGCACGTGAAGAGTTTGTTCACTGATAGGTCGCACTTTTAGAATATATATATATATATATTCTTTCTTTTTATTGTATGTGAACAGGAGAAAAGTATAACCGGCGAGAGAATCTTTCTAGTAAGACTGTGAGTAAAGACTCTGAACTGCACGGAAGAGCTGGCGTGATATTTTTTTAAGAATGAACTGTGTGTCCGCGTCTTCGGCTCGCGAGTTTTAAGGTTTTTACTCCTCCTCCCTTCTGGATGGTGGGGAATTTTTTTAGGCAAATAAAATAATTTCTATTATTCCCTTCCTAAGGTCAAGGAGCTTGATTTTTAGGAGGAGAGGAGTCTCTTAAGATTTTAATTGGTTAAGCCCTTTGGCTCGAGACTTAGCTCCATCCAGTAGAGAGTGGGAGTGAGCTGATTATCTTATCGCTTGATGATTTGGTGATTCGGAGAACGCTTGAGGGTGGCCTGTCGAACGAGCGCACGTGCACTATCAATTTCGAAAGGTTTGTCTTACGTTTATTATTTGTCACTCTCCCGAGGACCAGATCTTTATTTTGAAAATTCTTTAGATAGAGAGGCTTGGAACATAAAGCCGTACCAATAGATACGGGACAGTTAGAATTTCTCGTAACAACTTTTCATCATATAACTCGCAAATTTATTTAGAGTTTCGTTAACGCTATCTCGACTGGCCATTCTCAGTATTAGATTTGTTAAAGTTTAATGGCGATACCCGCGGGTTAGGTTGCGTTCTTCTAAGTGCTATCTTTATTCCTAAGAAGAATCGCTTTGCATTCCGAATGCAAGTCGATCCTTGATTTCTTTCTTCCACGAAATTGTTTCGAGGAAAGAAAAGAATCGTGGAGTCCACCGGACGTAACAATAATATTTAATATATAATACTTTGGTTTCCTTCCTATTCTTATTAAGTAACCTCATGCTTAACTCTCAACATAAATTATAAATAAAATAAAAATAAAAAACCTCAATTCTTCTTTTTCATCTAAAAACTACAAACTATAAAAAAATAAATCATAACACATTGCATTTTAGCACCCATTGCATATAAATAAAACGTCCTTTAACTAAAAATAAAATCCTTTAACTAAAAAAAAGTAAACATTTAAGTACAAAAAAAATGAACGGTAACGATAACATATTGCAATTGCATTGCAGTCATTGCATATTACATATATTAGGTTTTTTTTAATACCTACTTTTAAATTTAATAACTCAAAATAAAATAAAGAATATAGTTTTATATATATTAACAAAGAATAGTTTTTTTGTTTTTTCTACTACTCAACTAAAAAAAAACTTTTAAAAGATCAGATTATACAGACTCAGTCAGCTCAATCTCAATCTTATGTTCAGTTTGATCAACTTCACCTTTTTTGTTGAGTGCCTTCAAAATTGTTACTAATTTGGAAGCTTTTTCTATGCCTAATCTGTTTCTCAATTTTGTGTGCACTAAACCAAAAGCTGAGAACAGCCTTTCTATGCCAGCAGAAGAAGCAATTGCTGTATGGAGTTGTGTTACCAAGTCGAACGTTACAGTATTGACATTAATTTTTAGCGCAAGCCACCATGTTATCGGCTTAACATTTTTAATGGATTTCTCAGAAAAAAAGATAATTTTTAAACGGAGAAGTTTTTGCTCGGTAAGACATTATGTCAGGCATGGCTGCAGGGTGATACGAATTGACATATTCCATCGCTTCATCTAAGTGTTCCTGGCTTAACTGAAGTCCTCTAAATCGATGATCTAGCAAATTTGCTAAATAATGTGCAGGCGTCATTGCCATTTGGAAACGCTGCAGAACACAATTAAGGGTTGAAGAAAAAATATGTAATTTGCAATTAACAATTCCATATTTTTTCTTAAAAACAACTATGTATTTTCTTTACACCAATTGATTCCTCTCATTATTTTGTACGTAAAAGTATTGAGGTAAGATAATTGAAAAATGAATATTTTACAAGATATTTTACGGTTTATGTAAAATTAAGAAATTATTTCAAGCCTTATAACTCAAAAAGTACTTAACGAAAAGATACTTAATTATAGTGTTTTGGAAAGCTCTCGAGATAAGCTACAAGAATGTGCAAAAATATATAGGGTGTTCCATTTAAAAAAATTGAAGTGACCTTCACGTGACCTTCCAGTGACTATTCAAGGTCAAAATGATATTGCCAGTAAATAGAACTTTTTAAACCCTACAACTTTTGTCTGAAACATTTTTTGATAAAACTTATATTTTTCGAAATATTCAAGGGTTCCGACCTTTTTTATACACCCTGTATGTGCGGAGCATCCATAAGTAATAATGTCAGGCATGCCAAGTTCTTCACACATTGCCAATTGTTCTCTCATTTTACGCATGTTTGCTGCATTATCGGTCACAAAGCTTCTAACTCTGCAACTGTTTTTGACAACTTTTGATTGAAGTTACTGCCAAATCAAGAGACACGGTAGTGTCTTGCGTCGAGTTCATCTCTCTAGCAAGACGCGCGCCGTGTCTCTTTACGCGAGACGGGAAATTGAGACCAGTTCAGATTATTTCATATTATTATATTACGATAACCGCTGAACGGATCGAGCTCTTATTAGGCTTAATCGATAGCTTATGTTCGAATTATATAGTAAAAGTGTCTTTATTTTTACTCTACGAGCTGTAGAAGTGGAAATATCGCGATATATAATTCTAAAATCGTGAAAATACGATTAAGAAACGTCCACGTCGTCGTCGTCGTCGTCATCAAACAATCCGGAATTTCGCGTCAAGTAAACTTTCTAAAGCCGTAATCAAAAATCTAACGACACTTTTATCATATAATATGAGTACAGGCTTTCGATTGCGACCTGTTTGAATAAAATCGGTGCAGTCAATCCCGAAAAATGATCCTTCTTTTCCTTCAGGTTAGACTCACGTACATATGCTCGCACGCACACACGCAAAGCGAGTTTGTCCCTCAAGCGGCGTTCACACCGCTGCGTATACGTTATTGCTCCGATATGTACAATGCTTTAAGAGACAAAATCATATGTGTGCATGTGCGCAACATACGTGTGATATGTATATGTATGTGTGTACGTACGTATGAAAGATAATTAAAGTATAGTGCGGAATAGTGTAACAAGGAAGAGAAGTGACACGTTAATAAGCAGTCAGGTTACTTGTTTAAAAACACAGATTAAAAGAAATAAATAATAAGAGTAAACAAATAAAAGTATAGTGTAGAACAAGGAAGAGAAGTAGTGCGTAATAATGTATCAAGGAAGAGAAGTGACATATTAAATGTTATTATCAACCGACGCAGTAGCGTCGCGATGCCAAGTACATTTATTGTGACACTTAAGGACAACCAAGTGGACTGTGAATTTTGTAATATTCATCAATCAAAAGGTAAATATTGTGAAATTTTTCTGTTAGACATAATATATTTTAACATATTATATATTAATATTAATCTTAACAAAGAGAATAGACAATTATCATTTTGTGGAATATAATTATTATGTAATTTATAATATATATATATATATATATTGTGTGTGTGTGTGTGTGTGTGTGTGTGTGTGTGTGTGTGTGTAGAAATTTACATATTTGACTGCGCAACCATAATTATAGTTACATAAATATTTATTACATTTGCCTACGTAGACACAAATATAGTTACACAGAAATATTCTCTACATGTATAATGATAATATATATATGTGTGTGTGTGTGTCTGTGTGTGTGTGTATGTGTGTAGAAATTTACATATTTGACTGCGCAAACATAATTATAGTTACATAGCCATTTATTACATTTGCCTGCGTAGACACAAATATAGCTACGCAGAAATATTCTCTACATATATAATTATATATACAGGGTGTATAAAAAAGGTCGGAACCCTTGAATATTTCGAAAAATATAAGTTTTATCAAAAAATGTTTCAGACAAAAGTTATAGGGTTTAAAAGTTCTATTTACTAGCAATATCATTTTGACCTTGAAGAGTCACTGGAAGGTCACGTGAAGATCACTTCAATTTTTTTAAATGGAACACCCTATATATTTTTGCACATTCTTGTAGCTTATCTCGAGAGCTTTCCAAAACACTATAATTAAGTATCTTTTCGTTAAGTACTTTTTGAGTTATAAGGCTTGAAATAATTTCTTAATTTTACATAAACCGTAAAATATCTTGTAAAATATTCATTTTTCAATTATCTTACCTCAATACTTTTACGTACAAAATAATGAGAGGAATCAATTGGTGTAAAGAAAATACATAGTTGTTTTGAAGAAAAAATATGTAATTTGCAATTAACAATTCCATATTTTTTCTTAAAAACAACTATGTATTTTCTTTACACCAATTGATTCCTCTCATTATTTTGTACGTAAAAGTATTGAGGTAAGATAATTGAAAAATGAATATTTTACAAGATATTTTACGGTTTATGTAAAATTAAGAAATTATTTCAAGCCTTATAACTCAAAAAGTACTTAACGAAAAGATACTTAATTATAGTGTTTTGGAAAGCTCTCGAGATAAGCTACAAGAATGTGCAAAAATATATAGGATGTTCCATTTAAAAAAATTGAAGTGACCTTCACGTGACCTTCCAGTGACTCTTCAAGGTCAAAATGATATTGCCAGTAAATAGAACTTTTTAAACCCTACAACTTTTGTCTGAAACATTTTTTGATAAAACTTATATTTTTCGAAATATTCAAGGGTTCCGACCTTTTATACACCCTGTATATATATATATATATATACAGGGTGCGCCATCTACTTGTGACCCATGAGAATCAGCTGTAACTTTAACAATTCAGGTTATTTTGACATTAACTAAGCGTCAAATGAAACGTCAATTAATGGAAATTAGCATCATGGACAACTACACGCCTTTAGAACGCGCAAAAATTGTTGAATTATATATTAAAAATAACTACTCAATTGTGAAAACGCAACGTGAATTTCGTAAAAATTTTGGTTCACGAAGTGCACCGGCAAAAAACACTATAAAGCGGATTTATGAAAAGTTTTCGAATACAGCGTATTTGGGCAACAAAAAGCGTCCAGAAAAACCACGGCCGAAACGTTCAGACGAAAACATTGACCGTGTACGCCGCTCCATCGAGGAAAATAAACAAACATCATCAAGGCGTCGGGCTTCGCAGCTTAATATTGCTACGACGACTTTGCGACGCATTATTCGCCAAGATTTGGGTTTGTATCCGTACAGAATACTTAGTACTCATCGTTTGTTGCTTGTTGATTTTGCAAAACGCATAGAGTATGCGAAAATGGTCATTGAAATGGCTGCTGCAGATGATTCATTCTGGCATTCCATTATCATGTCAGATGAGGCACATTTCACACTCTCTGGCTCGGTAAATAGCCAAAATTATCGCTACTATGCTGAAGAAAATCCTCAAATAATACACGAAGAGCCTCTCCACGATCAAAAAGTGACTGTTTGGTGCGGCATTACAGCCGAAAAAGTGATTGGGCCATATTTTTTCCAAGATGTTCATGGAAAAGCCATTACGGTCAATGGAGAACGATATCGGGCGATGATACGCGATTTTTTGATGCCAAAAGTAGAGGAAAATGAAATGCAAGGCTACTGGTTTCAACAGGATGGCGCTACAGCACACACATCGCTTGAAACAATGAATTTGTTGCAGCAAATCTTTCCGAATCGCATCATATCGAAAAATGGCGATTTTGCTTGGCCGCCCCGTTCGCCTGATCTAACCCCTCCAGACTTTTTTCTATGGGGTTATTTAAAATCCAAGGTTTATATCAACAAGCCACAGTCCATTCGTGTACTTAAAACCAACATAAGACGCGAAATAAACAAAATACTGGTTGAAATGCTACATAAAGTGATGGAAAATGCTGAAAAAAGGGCCCGTGCTTGCATCCAGGCCAAAGGCGGTCATTTACGAGATGTTATCTTTCACACATGAACAAAACAAATTTCCATAAAATAAAATTAATGTTTTATGCTATTTTAGCACAAAAAGAATACGTGTTTTCATTTTATTTCAGAAAAAAATGGGTCACAAGTAAATGGCGCACCCTGTATATATATACAGGGTGATTCAAAATAACCCCTGTGTCCCTGAAATGACATATTCTTGAATCAATTCTAAGACGATTTTTCCTTCGGCAAAATTTCGTCCGAAGCTTAGTTTTTGAATTATTAAAGGAAGTAGTTAACGTATGACGGGTCGAATACAAGAGGCAGGCAAGGGTGGCGCGATTCACCGTCAGACGCGGGAGCTTACGCGGGGCGCCTGCTGCGATCAGCTGATCGCTATACACATACAGACACACATGCGAACACATACATTCTCTCTCTGTCTGACTGTATGTCTGTCTCTCTCTCTCTCTCTCTCTCTCTCTCTCTCTCTCTCATTCGCTCACTCACCTGTAATTTTTTTTTACGAGAGAGGGGAAAATGCATTTTATGCATACCCACCGGTCGATCCAGTGAGTTATGTGGGACTCGAGTACCAAGTCGAATTACCAACTCGGTACTCCCTACCCACTAAAAACCTCTCTTTTTTCACGAATTTCCTTTAACAGACTGTCCCTCTGACTTCCCGAGATCTGTTTTCACATAACGTCAAAAAATAGTTATTATTACCTTGTTCGATGACTTTTGATGTATTGCTGTAATTGCTTGAAGGAGAAATGAATTTTCCGATAGATCATACGTTCTCAAATTTAACGTAGATATCACGTTGCAAAAGACAAGAAATTCACACTAAATTATTAACTGAAAGTTTTTCTTCTTTCATGAACTGTATTCTTTTATTAAACTTTAACGTAATCACATTTATTTACTCACTCGATGAGACGAGAAATTTACTAATGACTCTATCACTAATCACTATTAATCACTGTCGAATAATAACTGTTGGCGATTAAAAATCACTCGATGAAAGAAACACGCGCGGACACGTTACTACACGATGCGACGAGGCGACAATGCGACGATAATTACTCGGCGACTGCAAGCAGTTTTCTGTCATGGTAGGTTGCGGTAGGTTAAGGTACTACTGGCGCTATCGAACGCGATCATGTGTTCGATTGAAGAATGCGGTAAACATAATAAACATTTAACATATTAATATTATTATTATCATGAATGTGTGTGATATCCATACATCGTATGATATCTATTTAAAAATTAATTAGATTAAATAAGTGTTTTAAAAATATTTATTACTTTTACTACTATCATATAAAATATTAATATTAAATATTTATTTAAGATAATAGTAAAAGTAATAAATATTTTAAAAACACTTATTTAATCTAATTAATTTTTAAATAGATATCATACGATGTATGGATATCACACACATTCATGATAATAATAATATTAATATGTTAAATGTTTATTATGTTTACCGCATTCTTCAATCGAACACATGATCGCGTTCGATAGCGCCAGTAGTACCTTAACCTACCGCAACCTACCATGACAAAAAACTGCTTGCAGTCGCCGAGTAATTATCGTCGCATTGTCGCCTCGTCGCATCGTGTAGTAACGTGTCCGCGCGTGTTTCTTTCATCGAGTGATTTTTAATCGCCAACAGTTATTATTCGACAGTGATTAATAGTGATTAGTGATAGAGTCATTAGTAAATTTCTCGTCTCATCGAGTGAGTAAATAAATGTGATTACGTTAAAGTTTAATAAAAGAATACAGTTCATGAAAGAAGAAAAACTTTCAGTTAATAATTTAGTGTGGATTTCTTGTCTTTTGCAACGTGATATCTACGTTAAATTTGAGAACGTACGATCTATCGGAAAATTCATTTCTCCTTCAAGCAATTACAGCAATACATCAAAAGTCATCGAACAAGGTAATAATAACTATTTTTTGACGTTATGTGAAAACAGATCTCGGGAAGTCAGAGGGACAGTCTGTTAAAGGAAATTCGTGAAAAGAGAGGGGTTTTTAGTGGGTAGGGAGTACCGAGTTGGTAATTCGACTTGGTACTCGAGTCCCACATAACTCACTGGATCGACCGGTGGGTATGCATAAAATGCATTTTCCCCTCTCTCGTAAAAAAAAAAAAAAAAAAAAAAATACAGGTGAGTGAGCGAACGAGAGAGAGAGAGAGAGAGAGAGAGAGAGAGAGAGAGAGAGAGAGAGAGAGAGAGAGAGAGAGAAGACAGAGAGACAGACATACAGTCAGACAGAGAGAGAATGTATGTGTTCGCATGTGTGTCTGTATGTGTATAGCGATCAGCTGATCGCAGCAGGCGCCCCGCGTAAGCTCCCGCGTCTGACGGTGAATCGCACCACCCTTACCTGCCTCTTGTATTCGACCCGTCATACGTTAACTACTTCCTTTAATAATTCAAAAACTAAGCTTCGGACGAAATTTTGCCGAAGGAAAAATCGTCTTAGAATTGATTCAAGAATATGTCATTTCAGGGACACAGGGATTATTTTGAATCACCCTGTATAATATATGTATAATTATACATGTAGGGAATATTTCTGCGTAACTATATTTGTGTCTACGCAGGCAAATGTAATAAATGTCTATGTAACTATAATTATGGTTGTGCAGTCAAATATGTAAATTTCTATACACATACACACACACACACAGAGACACACACACACACACATATATTATCATTATACATGTAGAGAATATTTCTGTGTAACTATATTTGTGTCTACGTAGGCAAATGTAATAAATATTTATGTAACTATAATTATGGTTGCGCAGTCAAATATGTAAATTTCTACATACACACACACACACACATAAATATATATAATTATCATTATACATGTAGTAGCGAATATTTCTGCGTAACTATATTTGTGTCTATGCAGGCAAATGTAATAAATATCTATGTAACTATAATTATGGTTGCGCAGTCAAATATGTAAATTTCTACACGCACACACACACATACACACATATGTATATATATTGTATATAATTATATACTATAGAACTATAGAGTCATAGATATACATACTTATATATAATTATGTACATAGATAATCTTTTTCTGCGTAACCATAACTTGTATGAATAGATTACTTGTATTGAATAAGGTTTAGATGTTGCTTTAAAGGAAAAGAGTAACATCATATTTGTAAAACTGTATTTTAAGTTTTGGGAGAATGGACTATATATGTTGATGCTGTCTTAAAATAATATTTATTATGATTTTATGATACGCTACAAACTTATATCAAACTTTTATAGTAATTATATTATTATTATTTACTTATTACATACATCTATTTAAGTTATTTCGAATTTTTAACTTCTTTTTTCTCTTATAGACCTAGTAATGGCTAAATTTCAATTTTGTTTAAGATAAGAATCTAAACAATGACAGAATTGCAATACGTTTTATCGTTCAATTTAATCTGAACTTCTAAAACTTTCTTTGATTCTTCATACGTGAATTTTATTTTATAATAAAGAATTCTTCATACGTTAATTTTATTTTATAATAAAGAATAATGCAATAGTAATGAAATCTATAATAGTAAATATGTAATGATAAAAACTTAATTAAATCAATAATTTTGACGTGTAATATATAATAATATAGTATACAGGAACTAAAAAGGACAAAATTATTTAAATCTGAAATATAAGGTAAATATATACACACACACACACACATATATACATATGTATATATATATATATAAATATATTTCAATGCTTGTTAATATATAATAAAATACATAAAATAATGAAAAAAATAACGCTTGCTAATATAAATACATAATATAAATAAAATACATAATATATAAAATACATAATAAAATAATTTAAAAAATAACGAAAATAACGATAAAAAAAAAAATAATAAAATAACGAAAAAATAAACTATATCACATTTTGCGTATGTTAAAAAAATATAAAAAAATAAGAAAAATATAAAGAAATGAAATTACATAATAAAAAAAACGTATAAAAAAAATATATAAATATTATCTTCTATTATTAAAATTGTTATTAAAATTATTTTCTCTTAAGGGTCTGCCTCTTTGATTTCTGCGATTCCCCAATGGTAGTGAGCAGATGATAATTGGTACAGGAACCGCATGAAGCGGTCCTGTTGCTTCCGCACACCTGCAGATCTGCCTCTTCGTCTAATGTAATTATTAAAATAAACTGATTAATTATACTTCTTAATTATATATGTGCTTTTACACAATAGTATGAAGAAAAATATATATTACATAAGTATTAAAGAGAGAAGGTCTATAATTATAAAATATTACTTCTGTTTTCATTAGGATTGTCGCGAGCAGCGGCGACGCGACCAGCAGCCACGGGAGCGACGTTCACGGGGACAGCAGCTGCTTCGGGAGCGGCGGCTATGGGAGAGGCGACCTCGGGAACAGCGGCTACAGGAGCGGCGGCTACGGGAGCGGCGGCTACGGGAGCGGCGACTACGGGAGCGGCGTGGTCCTCGATGCTTAATAGGGAGTCTAAAGAGTCTCCCATATATACGTCTTCTTCTACTATCATCTAAGAATTTAAGTAAATAACAATATTATTGTGTAACAATTATTATTTAAATATATTTTTTTATAATATAAAGGTTGAAGACGGTACTTACATTTTTTGCGTCTCTGTCCATCTTGGAAATTCCTTGTATTTCTTTGTGTTTCTTTCTCTTTGCAGAATAGAACAGAGGCTGCCGAGAGACGCTGAGGATGCTTTAAACGTTTGATTGACCAATCATCGTTTGACCACGTTGCGATTGATCATAGCCAATTATATCGACCTGTGCTTAGGATAGCCAGTAAGGATTGACCAATCAGAGAGTCCTATTTTGAATTGGCCAATTGACGACGTGGTCAATCGGATGCCACCCAAGATAAAAGGAATAAAGATTTCTTTATCCTGATTGGTCAATCAAACCAAGATCTGTAAACTCCTTTGTTAGAATTTGTACCAGCGTTAGTAACGCCATTTAGAAATCTGCCTTTAGGTAATATGATGAACTATCTCCCGAAAAAATCAATGTGGTGGATCAAAATACGATAGATCAAAAATACGCTTGAAAATACGTGTTGCAATATATTGTTGCCAATTGTAGTGTTAATTAACTGTTTAACACTACAATGGACAACAAATATTGCAATACGTGTCTTCAAGCGTATTTGATCTATCGTATTTTGATCCACCATATTGATTTTTTCGAGAGATAGTTCATATTAAAGTCACTAGATATACAAAGTACCGCAATCATTCGCCATTTTGGTTTCAATAAGCGGTTCATTCAAATTATATATTTACATGACCCCTTAATGATAATGTATTTTTGGCAATTTGTTGTTATTTTCGCTTTTTAGGATGCAAAATAAACGAAAATCTTTTCCGCTTTGATTTCTATAGCCTTTTACGCAACAACCTAGTCACGAATGCTTCTCAGATTTCACATACAGGTTAGAAAATTGCACTTAAAGTGTACATACATACGTAACAAAAGTGTGCACTTGTACTTTTAGGAGGCCATTTTGGCTCCAAATCCTTATACATTGAGTTTTATGGATTGCGGTACTTTGTATATCTAGTGACTTTAGTTCATATTATCTAAAAAGGCAGACTTTTAGATGGTAACGCAGTTAATAACGCTGATATAAATTCTAACAAAGGAGTTTATAGACTCTGAATCAAATGCTTCAGGGCTGAAGAATGTAACCATATATTCTTCAGAAGAATGACTGTGATTGGCCAATAACGTCTAGTATGCTATTCCGGAGCGATTGAACCCGAGCAGTCGAAAACGCTATAAAATTCGCGCTGCTGTGTCTGCAATCTGCAGTTCCGCGTAGTTAGGGCCATCATACACGAAATTACATAGCTGCATATGCATAACATAAGACCATATGGACCAATGAGCATCGAGTATTATGTTATGTAAGTCAATATGGCGACTTAATACTCGATGCTCATTGGTCCATGCTATGCATATGCAGTTATGCAACTTTGTGTGTGAGGGCCCTTACTGGTTATTATTTCGTTTATTTTAACCACAGACTTCTATATAATACACTAGACTGCGAACTCCTTATATACTAGTCGTATATTCGTGTCCCGAAAAAGTATGTACTAAAAGTACTGTACTGCGCATGCATCAAATAAGCTTATGAAGAATGTTATTGTAATAACATGTTATGTTATGTTATATCATGTTATGTTATGTTTGTACATGTTATATTTGTTATGTTTGTGTAATTTTACATCAAATTTATTTTACATTAATTCAATTTATCCACAAATATTTTATAACCTAACCTTTATGCTAGCAGAAAACCACATTCCATGTCAGCTTATTTGGCGCATGCGCTGGTTTTGTACATAAAAATTGGGTTCATCTCACAGACAGGAGCTCGCAGTCTAGGTGTATTATATAGAAGTCTGTGTATAGAAGTCTGTGGTTTTAACGCTTTGAGTGCCGAAAGTATAACTTTGTTTTGCATCGGAACGCATCCAAAAAATCCAGTATTGTCTTTGAACGTGTTTATCTACGATCATAAGCGTGCTACACGTATATTAATTAACGACGATTCTAAGCAATAGGTATAAAAATAACATTATATGTTTGGCAACAAGAATGCCTTAACATACGAATTTATGCACATACCGAAACACATGCATTTTCTATATATTATCAAGTAAGACTAAAGAGATTAATTAGATTGAAAGTGGCTATGAAAAATATTCCATATAGTGCCTAGGTTTGACAAATGGAAAATTTGTAACATTTCGTCACTATTTTGAGTATTTGTATATGTAAAGTATTACATTTAATTGTGTTAGTGTATTAATAATTGTGTACAGTAGTACGATGTAGAGTTTAATATAATTAAACGTAATACGGTACATATACTAATATTCAAGATGGCGACAAAATGCAAGTTATTCCATTCGGCAAACCTGGCACTATACGGAACATTTTCAGCGAACAATTTTTTTCTACACCATCTAGTTAAGTCTTAAGTCTTAATGCTATATACACACACACACACACACACACACACACACACACACATATATATATATATAAATTTGTATATTAAGACATTCCTGTTACTGAGTATATGTACGTCATAATTTATTCTATTATTGCAGCTACTTCTTTAAAAACAAAACAAATTACCTTTGGCTTTTAAGCGGTTTGTTTGACATTAATAAAGGTATGTGAAAATAAATATTGAATTAAATGTATATATGTGTAATATCAAAGATTACAATTAATAATGAATAAAATATTTTTATTTGCAGGTGACATTGAGTATTGAGATACTCATTCTTATAGCGGCTGCTCTCTGGCGCTAGGTTTCGGCTGCCATAAGCGCTGCATTAAAAAAATTGGCTGCTATAAGCGCTGAATAAAAGACTTAGCATTAATATTAGCGCTAAGTCTTGCTTTATGTTAATAGTTTCATTAAGTAAACTTAACCTAACCTAACATTTAATTGTTGACGAGAATTGTTTGCTGTATGAGCACTGATTGAAAGATTTGTTTGCTTTTAAAATATTAAATAATAATAATAAATCAAATTTTTATTGTGTAATTCATTTATTATGTCCCTTAATAAAATAAATGATAATATTCGGCTCCTGAATACGTGTGCAATGCAGATAATATTGGAAGATAAATGGTTAGAAGACATTCATATCGATCACTTCGGATTATTATTAACATCTTGTTCGGAGTATCGACCACGTGAAACATGGAGGATACAATATCCCGATACAATCGAATCTGTAAAGATCAGAAACATATTCAAATATTACATAGTAGCGATATAATTACTAATGAAAATGGACATTGGGTTTGTAGCTATTATGACACTAAAGCTATTTATATTTATGATTCATTAAATTTAAAACGTTTGCATGCTCATCATAAGATATATCTTAACAAGTTATATCCATTTTATCCTTTTGATAAAAAACCGATACGATTTCCGACAGTTCAAAGTCAATCTAATGCTTATGATTGTGGTATTTTTGCAATTGCATTTGCAGTATCACTTTTATTTGGCCTTAAACCAGATACAGTTATGTATGATCATACTATAATGCGTCAACATTTAGCACGAATGTTTGAACTAAATAAAATAGAACACTTTCCCCGAATAATAAGATCCACTGACCCTAAAGAACTTTTTACTTTAGATCAAATACAAAGAAGAGAAGCATTAGCTAATAAAAAACGAAAACGTCGACAAAAAAAAGCTGAACAAGGAAAATCTGTACAGTTGATAAAATTACAAAACAATATAACTGAAATGACAATGGAGCAAGTAAAGCAACCTGATAAAATGTCAGAGCTATTTGATTGTTATAATATAATAAATAAATATAATAATATTGTAAATAACTGTGACAATGCTGAACACTCCATTCATGGCACATTTAATTCCTCTTCATTACTGCTTTCTACAGACAAAACAAAAAATAATGAAGTGTTATGCAAATAATTTTCCCATATGTATTCAGAAAAATACGTTAATAACGGATGTCAATTTTATAACAAAGAAAAATGAACATATATGTGCCAATTTTGTTGCAGATATTTTACCTCTAAGCATGCAATATATACAGATTATTTTTACAGGTGAATGGTTAGAAGATATTCATATTGATTATTTTAATTTATTATTAAAAAATTGCTCAGAATATCGACCACGCGAATCGTGGAAAGTTCAATGTCCTGATAGAATTGAACCTGTTCCTAAAAATCAAAAACATATTCAAATATTGCATAGTTCGTCAGGTTTACATGATGGACATTGGGTATGCAGTTATTATGACAGAAAGAATATATTTATTTATGATTCGTTAAATATTAAAAAATTACATAAGCATCATGAAAGAATATATTTATTTATGATTCGTTAAATATTAAAAAATTACATAAGCATCATGAAAAATTTTTGAGACGTTTATTTCCGACATATGATTTTGAAAAGTATCCTGTCAAGTTTCCAACTGTGCAATATCAACCGAATGGTAACGATTGTGGTGTTTTTGCAATAGCTTTTGCAATTTCTTTGTTATTTAATGTTAAACCAGAAAAAGTAAAATATAATCATAATTTAATGCGTTCGCATTTGATAAAGATCTTTGAATCTAATATTATTGAACATTTTCCTGAAGATCCACAATATGTACCACAAAAAGTGCTTCCATTAGCTGTTATAAAATCAAGAGAAGCTAAAGGAATTCGTATACGTACTATACGACAATGTGAAACAAAACAACAAAAATTAAATTGTTTAAAAAGAAAGCGTCTTAATTATGAATTAAAAAAAGAATTAAGTAATAATGAATTACAATTAATAACGAAAAACAATCTAGAAAATTTCATGAAAACAGATATTGAGATTTATGAAGAAAGTAATAAATATCTTCAAAATAAGCTTTATATTGGAAGTAATAACTGCAAAATTGACATCAATAATGATTCATTTAATAACAATGAATCAAATGTGATTGTTTATGATATTATCACTTGTGAACAAAATACAAACGAGAACTTTGAACAAAAATGCGCTGAAAAACATTTTCAATGTGAAAATAATATTCTGTTAAATAATACTAATGAAAATAAATGTCAGTATTTGGAAAATGAAAGCGTTAACAAACGTGTACGTTACATACAAGATTTAGATAATCATGATCAAGTTGAACAACAAGATTCAGAAAATAATCTTGCTGCACAATTTAATCAATATGATCAAGATTTGGAAAACAATTTTTTTGAACTGTGTAATCGATATAAACGGAACTTAGAAGATAGACGTGCTAAACAACGTGATTGGTATAGACAAAACTTAGAAGATAGGCGCGTTAAACAACGCGAACGATATAGACAAAACTTAGAAAATAAACGCGTTAAAAAGCGTAATCGATATCAGCAGAACTTAAAAGAGGAACGCGTTAAAAAACGTAATCGATATCAGCGAAATTTAAAAGAGGAACGCGTTAAAAAACGTAATCGGTATCAGCGAAATTTAAAAGAGGAACGCGTTAAAAAACGTAATCGATATCACCGGAATTTAAAAGAGGAACGCGTTAAAGATCGATATCGATATAAATGTAATTCAAAAAATAGACGCGCAAAAAAGTGCGTAAATTATTCTAAGAACTCTCAACGTGAACGAGATAGACAAAAAAGATTAGATCCTACTCGTAAATGGCTTTACAACAAACGTTATCATCAGAAAAGTAAAAAATCCGTACCTACAGTAAAAAATTATGATGTTCGAAAAAAAATTTTGAAAAAGTATAGAAAATTTCGGTGCCAAAACACTATAAAACTTTATCATTCTTCAGAAGTATATATACAAAATATTGTAAAGAAACTTAATATTACAGATCATATCGAAAACCGATTAAAAGCTGAAAAAATCGTACGGTGGTGTATGTATGTAAGAAAGTCTTATATTCGTAATGTATATAAAATTTTAGCTTTCATTAGTAAAAAGCAGAAGTAAATCTGACCGAATTAAATCTGATTTTTGCGGAAAATTCTACTAATGAGGATAAATTAGCAGCGTTATGTGGTATATCTGCATACACAGCCTCATCGGAAAATTATTTCATTGGTTCTACGTATCATCATGTAACTGCAAAAGAACCTTTGAATGTAGAAGGAAAAGTAGATAAAATGCCATTGATAAAAACTTCATCGGAGCCTTTGATAATAAATACAGAAGGAAAAATTGTTAATATATTACCGCTAGAAGAAACAGGAGCGAAAAAGTCATGGTCGTGCAGTACTTCATGTAAAATTAATAATCCACTTTTAATTAATCGTTATCAAAAGTTTCTTGAATCTATAAGTACATGTACTTTAAAAAATTTGTAAAATTAATACCAAAATTCATGAATGTACTATTAAAACTTCAGATGAGAAATTAGGCCATACGCATAGCTGTCATATTGATTTAACGCTTTGCAAGGGAATGTTTCTTCCTGTTCAATTATTATCACCTAATTTTCCAAGAGTAAGAAATATGAGCTTGATTTAACTTATCAATTGACAGCTTCCTATCGAGAGATGGAAAAACTTGATCAAGCATTAGCTTTTGCTGATGTGAAAACATTAGAGGAAATAGCAACTTCTGCCGAAGAAAAAGCAGATATGTACAAACATCAACAAACAGAAACTATTCACACAAGGCGATGATGAT
>JALHBL010000699.1:490000-510841 GCA_023638675.1 Camponotus pennsylvanicus | reverse complement strand
GCTATCAGTATTGAATTAAATATAAACATATACATAAATTACTTTATTTCCACTACATTTAATATAAGTGTGAATAATTTTATATTTTAAAGTTTACCTCCGTGTATTAGATCAACTAGTGTAAATCTGTATATATTGCTACTGCCATTAATACTATGCAATATTTTTTATAATTGTAAAACAAAGTTCCGGAATTTGGAGGACATCGTAATCTTATGTGCTTTCCATCTACCGATCCAACACAATTAGGAAAGGTTCCAACGTTTTCAAAAATATTTTTTTCCAATCTTCATCAATAGGACAAACAAGATATAGAGGTTGTAAAACTTTAATTAACACTAAACAAACTTCCTTTATTATTTTCCTGACTGTAGATTCGCCAACTCTAAAAGCACAGCTTATAACAGTTAAAAAGTTGTGTTTAGCGTTCTTATGAAGACAAAAATTATAATAATTACAATACATATCAAACATCTTAAAATCTTGTATAATGTTAAGTCTATGTTCCGGAATAAGAGCACGTTTATATTTTTCTTAAATACGTTTAATTCTGTAAGCTGTTTGTTCAGCGTCATCTTGTGTAGCGGTAAAAATTTTATCATTCTTAAATTCTTAGAATACAATTATCAAATTGATCTCTTTTTTGGTTAATTGGCCTATTGGTAAATGTTTACTTTACCGGACACCTATGACCTTGACCTTGACATATGTTGTAGGGGGTACACCTCTATAACACATGATTTGAATTTTGCGGCGGTCTCGTTTAATAATTTTGATTTTCTTGTATGGAATAGTACAAATATAAGCTCCGCTCCTCTTTCTGTACCAGAAAAATGTAAACAATTTATAAAAATAAATGGAAAACCAAGCACCGGTCACCTCCATCCTTGTTATTTTTATAAACACATAACTATTCATGATCATATTTCGTGTTTACGTTTTTACACTTATTCTTCAGTCGCAGTATTGTGCTCGTTCACTCAACATGCGTTTGTACGAATTTCTTACTATTTGCAATGACGAAAAAAGACTGATTGACTATTTAATTAGTCGTCGTATTATTCGCGAGAAGATAAATTGTCCGCAATGTAATTCATCCATTTCATTAAGTCGTGATGATAGTAATTACATTTTTCATTGTCATTCTGTATATTATAAAAAGACATCAAAAAAAAACGTCGTAAAATGTGGTGTAATTTTAAAATAAGTCCATTACATGGAACATGGTTTTCTCAAAGTCATATTGATCTACAAACTGTATGTCGTTTTATTGGCTACTTTTTAATGATTCGACCACCACGGCACACGTTTTTAAAGGAAGAATTACAAATATCATCAAAAACAGCTATAGATTGAGCAAATTTTTGTCGTGAGGTACATTTTATAAATTTACTATGTATTGAAAATATTATTTATATGAAAATGTAATTTTAATAATTGTTTAATATGTTATTTTATAGCTTTGTGTTCAATGGGTTGAAATGTCTAGCGAACAAATAGGAGGAGAAGGCAAAACTGTAGAAATTGACGAGGCAAAAATCGGGAAACGTAAATATAATAAAGGTCGTTTAGTTACTGGATATTTGGTGGTTTCGAACGTGAAAGTAAAAAACTATTTATTGAACCAGTTCCTAATCGCTCGGCTCAAACATTATTAGATATTATTAAGAAAAAAATTAAACCAGGCACAAAGATAATATCTGACTGCTGGAAAGCATATGATTGTTTATATCATGAAGGATATTTACATGAAACTGTAAATCACAAATACAATTTCGTAGATCCTGATACAAGTGCCCATACGCAACACATTGAACGAGCATGGCGAGAAACACGAAATAATATTCCTCGATTTGGAACGCGCAAAGAACATTATATTAGTTATATAGCAGAATTTATGTTTAAAAGAAAATATGATTTTTGTAATCGTATCGACGCATTTTTTGACATTATGTCTAGATTGTATCCATTATCAGAATAAAATAATCTACTATTTAAAACGTTGTTTTTACATTTATATGAACACGCGCGCATACATACATACACGCACGGGGAGGTGCGAGAAAAGTGCAAGGCGGGGGGCCGAAGGCCCCCGCCTTGCATCCTCCTCTCATATCCATCCCGCTGGTAAGGATGTTCCGAGCATAGTAGCGTGAAACTTTCTATGCATAAAAAGCATATACGTTAATACAGTATATTCTGCTCCTTTGCGAGGAACTCTACTTCCAAAAAAAATCGTCGCTCTACCACGCGAAGCGAGATATTAATTTTTTCAAATTACAGTGGAACTATCCAAATTATATGATTTTATATAATTTTATATAAAAAAAAATAACTACTTTGGGCGATAGACATTAGGCTACGCTACCGACAGTGCCGCCCGACCCCTCTCCGCGGGGAAGGCGGCTTAACGGGCGCGCTAAGCGCGCCCTACCGCCTTCCCCGCTCCGAGGGGCGGGCTCCGCGATTAGGAATTAAAAATTTTTGTTAAAATTATAATGTATTTAAACTAGTTGAACCGGATAAATAGTTTTTATTTATTTCCTAATCGCGGAGCCCGCCCCTCGGAGCGGGGCCAACGGTAGGGCGCGCTTAGCCAAGGAATGTCTATCGTCCAAAGTAGTTACCGCCCCTTTTATATAAAATTATATAAAATTATATAATTTGGATAGTTCCAGATATTAATCTTAAAAAATTAATATTACGCTTCCCGTAGCGGAGCAACGATTTTTCATTTGGGAAAAGTTTCTTTACGCATCAAAATCTATTTATAAAAAAAGTTTTAACAAAATCGGTAAAGAGGCCTTCTGCTTTTAGTATTATCAACAATTACCATTATAATATTTCAAAGTCGCATATCTCACCAACTAAACGAGACCGCCACAAAATTCAAATCATGTGTTACTTAGGGGTGTATCCTGACATATGTCAAGGTCAAGGTCATCGGCGAGGTGTCCAAAGTAAAACATAAGTTACCACATCCAATGCAGCACACATATTAAGAAATCAAATTATAGATATTTTCAGCAACAAAAATATTATTGTTTTATAATAAATAATAAATTTTATTAAGAAATCTATTTTATTTTCTTTCATAATAACTGCACATGCTTTTTCAATTCACGTATCGTCCATTTGATCATTTACTTACTTTCAATGCTTTTTCAATTCGACATTACGACATTACGACATACAAAGCTTGTGCGTTGATATATCTTAAGACTTTATTAATAAAATTATAATACATTGTAATATTATATAATAAATATGATATTATATTGTCCTATCTCGGTCAATTTTAATGAAAATCTGCAAAGCCCAATTACATTATAGGTTGCAAGCTCAGTTACGGTTGGGATTGACCAATCAGAGCAAAGCAATTTGTTGGCCGGTTATTTTGATTGGTCAATTTCAACTGCGCGAACCGAGCCCGCAACCTATAGTGTAATACCGGCTTAATACACGCCGCATATATTATAGATTTTTGGTGAATTTCGGAACACAGCTTAGAAGCTTAGATACGTATGGCACAATTCACGTCCTCTATCGATAGTCGATAGTACTAGTGCAATTAATGCGAAAATGTGTAAAATTTTTGATGTGTACTTTTGATGTGTGTAATTTACGTTAACGTTACAAATATAAATAAATATTTAGCGTTATATATTTTTTTATTAATAAAATTATAATACATAATATTATATAATAAATATTATTATATTGCATTATTTTTTATAACAATACATTTGTTTATATCTTATAACTAATTTTTAATTAATTTAATTATTAAAAAAGTTTTTATGTATAAATTAAAATTTTAGTAGGATTTGATGCCTGCGTGTAGGATTTCAGACGTGCTCTGGTAGGAGAGACTTGAAACGAGTTGGCAACACTGGTCTCCCCGGGGGGCCTTCCGGTATACTGTCCGGTGAGCTTGTGATCGAAGAGGACGTAGGCCCTGCACCTCCCAACATCTACGCTTCGCTACCGTGCGAAATTTTGTGTGAGCTTCTTTTGGTGAGACGACAAGTTTAGTGAAGCCACCGATTTCGTATCGCACTCAGATGAATCGTTGAAATCGCTCGTTATAATTATCGCTCTTGTATGTCGTGTTACGTTCGCGTGCTACGTCAAATATAATTTTTTAGTGTTTCGCGTTTCTTTTCGGACGATTAATGAGTAAATCAATCCATCCAGGCTCAACAGATCTCCGGGAACCACTGCCGATAGTCAATCTGTAAATCTCGCGTCCACGTGTGTATGTAATTACGTCGTGTAATCCGTTTTTTCTCGTGTTCCGCGTATTCTCGCGCGATCGCCATTGTGTCGTATTGATCTCGTGTATCATTGCGACAATTTACAGCCTGCTGCGCACGCTGCGCGGGCTTGCGACGTATTTCATTGTGTTGTCAGTACCCAGATCGAGGGCGAGAGATTTTGCGGAAAATTAGGCAGAAAACCACTCCGCGACTTTATTAATTCGACGGTGTCTTATCGTAGTTTTAGTTTTTCTCGTTCGGGCGGTCGATACGTCGTCCGTTGTAAGTTGATCCATCTCGCTCGCGTTTGATAACCGTCGATACCGCGTGGGCTATAGGTCTTAGCTCTTAATTATCCGACTGCGAACCTTTCAATTCCGTTAATTACGTCGATCACAAATTTATATTATTTACATTATCTTTATTTCCATTACTTATAATATATTATTATTCCATTGCAAATATATTGTCTTGCTATTTTCAGTGGGTTCTAACCTTCTATCCTCCGTTCTGACCGACCCAACCCCTTCTCTCCGTTATACCGCTGAGCTACTGTGTTAAATATCATCTTATATTCCGTCGCATTCGTTGCTCCGTCTCCACTTTTTTGCTTCGTGTCGACATTTTTCGCTACTTTTGTGTGGTACGGTCTCCCATACCTGGCGCCCAATCATTTAGAGATTTTTCGCGAATATTTTGAAGTGGAGACACGAGATTCTGGATGCACGCCGAAGGTGTCGTCGAGGAGCCGACCGCGCGACCCTGTACGGTTGGGAAGAGCGCGATCAAAATATGGGTGTGTCATTTTAAGTGATGCAGCTGAATATCTTGAAACCATGACAGTTTCGGTAAAAATATTTTAAACAAAAGTTATATGGTTTTAAAGGGGCCAAAAGATGGTGTCATTGGTTTTACCTTGAAAAGTCGTTTGAAGATCGCGTGAAGATCACCTTCAATTTCTTAAATGGAACCCCCCTATTTTTTATTACTTATTCTTGTAGCTTATCTCGAGAGCTTTCCAAAACACTATAACCAAAGAGCTGTTTCCTCATTGAGTACTTTTCGAATTATGAGACTTGAAATAATTTCTTAATTTTACATAAACCATAAAATATCTAGTAAAATATTCATTCTTCGATTATGTTACCTTAATACTTTTATGGACTTAAATAATAGGAAAAATCAATTGGTATAAAGAAAGAACATGATTTGTTTCGAAGAAAAAATGTAATTTGCAATTAACAATTACATATTTTTCTTAAATGCAACTATGTATTTTCTTTACACCAATTTTCAGACAATAGTTTTATGGTTCCGAGGGGAGCAGAAGTTGGTCATATTAACTTAATTGTAGGTGGCGCCACTTTCGAGATTTCTGCATGGCGGCCATTTTTTTAAATGGCAATCGATTTTTTTGTTCTAGTGAATGTTGTAGCTGGCATTGAGACGAATACAACGGTTTTTTATTTTTTGAAATTGGGTCATTTTTCACTGAGTTACAGTGTTCCAAAGTTAATAATTAAAGTAAAAAGCTTCCACCCCCATACAGTGTGCGTATTTCGTGACTCCAAGCCGCCCTTCACCTTTCTCTCTCTCTCTCTCTCTGTGTGTGTGCGTATGTATTGTTTTCTATCCGTTATTTGGACTGATTCTGTTTGATGGTCAACCAGCTCCAGACTACAGACTTGACACGCATTTTCCCGTGCTTAGCATTACCAGTATGAACGACATGGACGTGGCTTGATTGACGCACGCGCACACACACACACACACACACGTAAATCAAGCGCGAATCGTGAGAGGCAAGGGGGTTCCCATAAATCAAGCACCCTGAATCGTGAGACGCAGAGGACTCACGTAAATCAAGCACCCCCAAAGGGATGAAAACCCCGCACGTCACGTCGTTCATCCTGGGTAATGCTAAGCACGGGAAAATGCGTGTCAAATAGTCTGGAACTGGTTGACCATCAAACAGAATCAGTCCAAATAACGGATAGAAACAACACACACGCACACACACACACGAAAGAGGGAGAGAGAGAGAGACAGAGAGAGAGAGAGAGGTGAAGGGCGGTTTGAAGTCACGAAATACGCACATTGTATGGGGGTGGAAGCTTTTTACTTTAATTATTAACTTTGGAACACTGTAACTCAGTGAAAAATGATCCAATTTCAAAAAAATAAAAAACCGTTGTATTCGTCTCAATGCCAGCTTCAACATTCACTGGAATAAAAAAATCGATTGCCATTTAAAAAAATGGCCGCCATGCAGAAATCTCGAAAGTGGCGCCACCTACAATTAAATTGATATGACCAACTTCTGCTCCCCTCGGAACCATAAAACTTGTCTGAAACATTTTTCCCAATATTTTTTACTTTAAGAGATATTCAGCTGCATCACTTAAAATGACACCCTGTATACAGGGTGTCCCTGAATAGTCTGTACAAACTTTGTGAATAGGTTCCAGGGACCTAAACAAGCAGAAAATGTCCCATAAATATGGGGTCGGAAACGCTTGCTTCTGGACTTACGACGGTTCGAAGTTTTCCTGCAATAGCTGGAGAAATTATCACGTCAAATCACATAGGTGTTACAAAACTGTGTTTATTTATTTCCTCGGTTTTGCCACGGACATAACAGGACAGTACACTTGCTATAGCAAATGCTCGAAATGGCCTCCGTTAGATTCCAAGGAAGCCTGCGCACGTCGCCGCATTGTCTGGCGAACCGTCCATTTCCACCAGCACGGCCATACACCAGATGGATATCTGCCAGTTCATCAAATGAATAATTTGATTCATTCATGTTTTTAAACACAGTTTTGTAACACCTATGCGATTTAACGTGATAATTTCTCCAGCTATTGCAGGAAAACTTCGAACCGTCGTAACTCCAGAAGCAACGTTTCCGACCCCATGTTTATGGGACATTTTCTGCTTGTTTAGGTCCCTGGAATTTATTCACAAAGTTTGTACAGACTATTCAGGGACACCCTGTATACACAGTGTCACTGATCACCCGTATCAGCCGAATATCTCAAAAAACTAAGCGCAGCAGACAAAAATATTTCAGACAAAAGTTGTAAGGTTTCAAGTAACGCATTACATGACGATATCAGTTTGATCTTGAAGAGTTATTTGAAAGTCACGTGAAGGTCACCGTCAATTTCTGAAATGGAACCCACATTCTTTATTGCATATTCTTGTAGCTTATCTCGAGGGCTTTCCAAAACACTATAATAAATATTTTTCCCTCAAGTACTTTCCGAGTTATGAGGCTTGAAGTCATTTCTTAATTTTACATAAACCGTAAAATATCTTGTAAAATATTCATTTTTCGATTATCTTACCTTAATACTTTTATGTACGAAATAATAAAAGGAATCAATTGGTGTAAAGAAAACACATAATTGTTTCGAAAGAAAAATTTAATTTGCAATTAAAAATTACACTTTTTTTTCGAAACAATTATGTGTTTTCTTTACACCAATTGATTCCTTTCGATATTTTGTACATAAAAATAAAGGAAAAATAATCGAAAAATGAATCAAGATATTTTACGGTTTATGTAAAATTAAAAAATGATTTCGAACCTCATAACTCGAAAATTCTTAATGAAAAAAAAAAAAAAAATGCTTAATTATAGTGTTTTGTTAAGCTTTGGAAATAAGCTACATATGTCAATAAAAAAATTGGAGTTTCCATTTACAGAATTCAAGGTGACCTTTAACCTTGACAACACTCTTCAAGGTCATACTGATATCGCCATGTAATGCGTTACTTGAAACCTTACAACTTTTGTCTGAAATATTTTTTGTCTGCCGCGCTCAGTTTTTGAGATATTCGGCTGATACGGGTGGTCTGCGACACCCTGTATATACATATGTCAGGCGGCATTTTCCAGGACATCCTTTTATCTCCCCATTAGGGGTATAGGAACACCTTTCTAAACTCATGTATACTTCATTTCCAAGGATATCATATTTATTTACTTGGGTAATCTTTACTTTGGTCGGTTTCGAGGCTATCAATTTTTGGCAGTTTCCAGGACTTGAATTTTTACCAGGACAGGCCTAGGAAATTTTTTTTCTATCTTGGTAGCTTTTAGGACTTGAATTTTTACCAGAACAGGCCTGGAAAATTTTTATTCTGTTTTGGCAGCTTCTGGGACAATCAAATCTTGATAGTTTCCAGGACTTAAATATTTACCGCAGACCTGGAAAAATTTATTACTGTTTGATAGTTTTCGGTACATATAAATCGCTTCCATTTCTTATCTTCCTTTTTTGATGACTATTTCTACATATGGTGCAGTCTACGCTTTATATCAATGATGAAGATGGCTAATTTCTATCATCTTTTATTCAATACTTATAAAATATAAGTACACACACACACACACTGATTGCTACATTCATCACGTATAGCAATCAGCTGATCACGGCGAGCGCCCCACGTAATCGCCTATATCGGACGGCGAATCGCGCCGTCTCTGCCTACCTCTTGTACTCGTTCCGTAATTAGTAAACTATTTTCCTTTATAGTTTAAAAACTAAGCTCCGGGTAAAATTTTGCAAGAGGAAAAATCGTCTTAGAATTCATTCAAGAATTTGATATTTTAAAGACAAACGTTTGTTCAGAATCACCCTGTATATGTATATACATACAAAATAAATTGTCCCTGTTCCTTGGGGAAGGATAAAATTGGCGAAGAAATCAATTTCTGTTTTAATTCCTGAAATGCTTTTTGGCAAGAAGAAGACCATTCGAATTTTACCTGATGTTCCGTAAGTGTAAACAGAGGTTTAGCTATTAAGGAGAAACCTTTAATAAACTTCCTGTAATAGGAACAAAATCCAAGGAAACTTCGAAACTGCTTCCTATTCTGGGGAACAGGCCAATTCTTCACAGCGGAGATCTTCTCAGGATCCGTAGAGATGCCTCGTTCGGAGACAATATGTCCCAAATATTTTACTTCCTTACCAAACAGAGAGCATTTTTGGGGATTGATTTTCAAGTTTGCCGTACGCAAACGAAGAAAAACCTTCCTAAGATTGGCCATCATTTCTTCAAATGTCTTGCTGAAAACAATGACATCGTCAAGATATACCAAACAAACTTTTGATAGAATATCTTGTAAAACCTTCTCCATTAACCGTTCAAAAGTCGCCGGAGCATTGCAAAGGCCAAATGGCATGACTCTAAATTGTCACAATCCATTACCTACGGAAAATGCTGTCTTTTCCTTGTCTTCGGAGTTTACCTTCACCTGCCAATACCCATTCTTTAAGTCCAGAGTAGAAAACCAGGAATTCCCTGATAATTGATCAGAATATCTTCAATTCGTGGCAATGGATATGAATCCTTCACCGTGACTGCATTCAGTTTTCTATAATCCACACAGAATCACAGCGAACCATCTTTCTTTTTCACCAAAACCACAGGGGAAACCCAAGGACTTCGAGACTCCTCGATCACACCTAGTTGCTTCATCTCTTGAATAATGTGCTCTTCCTTAAGGTATAACGGGATTCTTCGAGGAGCTTGTTTAAGTGGTTTGGAATATTTCACGTTGATAGAATGTTCCAAAACTTCAAAGTCCCTGCAACTAAATTTTCCGAGAATACATCCTGAAATTCTATTAGAAAATCAGCAAAAATATCTCTGAGAAGAAGACAGATTTTTAAAATTTTTTCTTCGAAAAACATTTCTTCAGGGTACCTTCTCTTCTAAAATTCGGGAACAAGAAAATTCATTTGTATCACTTTCTTTTTCAGGTCTTCCAAATTCCGACTCGAAAATCTTGTCTAATTTCCTTTTTCAAGAAAATCAGTCCCTAATATACAATCAGAAATATCTGCAACTAACATTGGAATCTCCAAAAGATACTTTCCTAACCCGATCTCGACATTGACTCTATATTTGACTGAAATGGTCTCCCCAGTCGGATATCTAAGAAAAACAATTTTCTATTTCGAAACGAGACTTTGACCCTCCAATCAATCTCTCACTCACAACCGAAACATCCGGGCCCATATCAATTTTAAACAAACAAGTTTTCCCGTCAATAATACCCTTATAACAAAAGAAACTCTCCTTAATTCTACTTATTCTAAAACATTGATTAACAATTCCTAGGGCTTCGGCCATAATAGTCGAACCTACCCCACGAAGCTCGATTAGCCCTTGTTTTCCGCCAAAGACGGACATTCCGAACTTAAGTGCCCCTCAGCGACCCGCACTGCCAACATTCTTTCTTTTGTTGACTAAATTTATTCCTTTGAAATTTATTATTTTTACCATTTGCAAATTTCTTTCCATTTCCTTCATCTTCTTTTTTAATATTTTCCTCATTCTTTTATTTATTAAATTTGTTAAATTTGTTAAATTTATTATATTTATTGTTATTGTCATTTTGAGCAAATTTACTTTTCGAAAAAGCTTTTTCCTGGATAACTAACAGCCATCGCTCTTTCTACAGCGGTTTTTAAAGAAGTGATATTTTCTAATTGTAATGTTCTTTTAAGAAATCCGTCTGACAGCGCGGCTATAAACTGCGCGCAAGCAATTTTATCTCTCACTTCATGAGAGCATTCGGGATAAGCTAGGCGCGAAAGTCTTTCCAAATCCGCACCCAATGAAGCTAAATCTTCTGAATTTCTTTGTTTCCTATTAGTGAACTGTGTATAATAAGTCTGGGCTAAATGCCCGTCCCCGAAACGCAACTCCAATTTCGACTTCAAATCTTCAAATTTCAAATTTTCAATTTCGAATATCCCATCTAAAACTGAACGCGCCTTCCCCCTCAGGCAAGCTGCCAAAGCTACCGTTTTATGGGGAATCGCTCCAATTATTAGCCCGCGCTATCAAATCGAATTGAGTAATAAATTCGCGCAAGGGGACACTTCCGTCATAATTATCGGGTTTCAATTTAAAGCCTAATTCGGAATTTAAATTTTCGGTTCGAGCTCTGTTATTGGGAGGACTTAGCTGTTGCGAAGGCTGAGACCGGCTCCCCCGCAGAAGCTGCAGCTCCTCATCTTGCCGGCGAAGCGTTGCGGCGATTTCTTCTTCTCGTCGCGCCTGCTCCTCGCGCATACGCCGCATCTCGAGCAGAACGGTCTGCAGAGCCGTCGACTCCGTCGCTGCCGTCTCCGACGCCGCCGACTCCGACGCTCTCGGTTCCAACGGCGGCTCGGATTGCTCGCCTCCTCCTCTTGCAGCTAGCGTTGCCATCGCACAAAAATCACTGAGTGTCCGTTTATACCGGACGAGCCCCAAAATGTTGCGTCCGCGGAACGATATCTATCGAACGCGCGCGATACAAAGATCGACACTCGCGTACTTGTTCGCGCACACACGCTCGCGCACTCGTATTTAAAAGAGAACACAGGAACTTTAATAATACCAGAATGCAATGGGATAAACAATAATATTAGCTCGGGAAATCAAGACGCGTCCGCGCAGCTTGACAGCTGGCTCCAGACTCAGTGTGTGTGTGAGAATGTGTAAGACACCCCCCCACACACACACACACACACACACACACACATTTGTTACAGTCATCGCGTATAGCAATCAGCTGATCGCGGCGAGCGCCCACGTAATCGCCTATATCGCGCCGTCCCTGCCTACCTCTTGTATTCGTTCCGTAAGTAGTTAACTATTTTTCCTTATAGTTTAAAAACTAAGCTCCGGGCAACATTTATATCCATATTTATCTTCATATTTTATTTAAAAAAAAATCGGATATATAATTTATAACCATATACACATAAGCGTTTTATATGTATATAGACCGCTATTTAATTAATATATATATACAGGGTGTCCTAGACCACCCGTACACCCCCTTTTCTTTCCAAAAACTAAGCATTTTAGAGAAAAACGTTTTCGACAAAAGTTGTATGGTTTCGAGGGGGCCATAAGATGGTACCATTGGTTTGACCTTGAAGAATCATTTGAAGGTCACGTGAAGGTCATTTCAATTTTTTTAAATGGAGCACCCTATATATTTTTACACATTCTTGTAGCTTATCTCGATAGCTTTCCAAAACACTATAATTAAGTACCTTTTCGTTAAGTACTTTTTGAGTTATGAGGCTTGAAATAATTTCTTAATTTTACATAAACCGTAAAATATCTTGTAAAATATTCATTTTTCGATTATCTTACCTTAATACTTTTACGTACAAAATAATGAGAGGAATCAATTGGTGTAAAGAAAACACATAGTTGTTTTGAAGAAAAAATATGTAATTTGCAATTAACAATTCCATATTTTTTCTTAAAAACAACTATGTGTTTTCTTTACACCAATTGATTCCTCTCATTATTTTGTACGTAAAAGTATTAAGGTAAGATAATCGAAAAATGAATGAAGAAACGACGTCTCGTCGACGACGATTATTATCGTGCAACACACTGGGCACTGCTATTTATCAGCAGTATGAAGAATCTCATTATTAAGGTAAGAATAAGTGAGTGAGTGAGTGAGAGAGAGAGGAGAGAGAGAGAGAGGGGGGAGAGAGAGGGGGGGAGAGAGAGAGTACGATGCATGTGTGGATACGCGTGCATAAATACACCACACACACACACACACACACACACACACCCCCCCTCCCGCTGATTGTTACACTCATCGTGTGCAGCAATCAGCTGATCGCGTCGAGCACCCCACATGATCGCCTGTATCGGACGGTGAGTTGCGCCGTCCCTGTCTACCTCTTGTACTCGTTCCGTAATTCGCAAACTATTTTATTTAATAATTTAAAAACTACGCCTCGTAGACAATTTTGGTAAAGGGAAAATCGTCTTAGAATAGACTCGACAATTAATTTTTTTAAAGACAAACGTTTGTTCTGGATCACTGTATAATACGAATATATTTAATACGTGTGTAGTTTTGTTCTATTTTTATAAACATTTTTTATAGAGAGAAAATAAATCTTTATTTTAAAAAATAAAAATAAAATTTTAGATCTTATGTTTTAAATGTAATATGTTAGAAAGTTTCATTTTTATTTCAAATTGCAATTGATTCAGAACTATAAGTTCCAGATATTGGTGAGATGCAAGTTTATAAAATTACATTGCTTGTTATTCCAAATTGTAGGCTATGCTCCTTCTCCTAAGCTGCTTCTTTAATAGCTCTGTTTTTCTGTGAACTTCTGTTGGTAGCAGTTGAATGTGATTGATTTCTATATCTTCTAGTGCTTTATCCTTGGGGTAATTTGTAGATGATTCTCCAAGCAGGCACTCAAACTTCTCCAATGTGAGAGCATCTGATATTTGATGCTAGATAATTGGCGGAATCTGTCTCGTTTCTTTTTCTATGAAACAAACACGAATTTGAATTTATACTGGCACTAAAATGTATTCAAAAGTAATTTGATTGACTAATCAGGATAAAAGAATCTTTGTCCTTATTGGTCTATGGAGATGAAAGTATTTGTAAGATCTATATTAGATATCTATATTATATCTATATTACCTATTCTGTAACATTTAACGACAATGTCGCTATCGTTACGTGTTATTGCGCATGTCAAAATACATGTATTTTCGTTAAAAAAATAGGCCTTATAGAATAGGCCTACAGTGGCATTGAAAAGTGCCGATTTAATGTGAATCGAGGTGAATTCCATCTGACACTGAAAAGTGCCGATTTAATGCAAATCGAGATTAATTCTACTGTTATAATTAAAAATGTGGCACTTTTCAATGCTGTTTAGCCAATGAAAAGTGCCAGTTGGCGCTAAAAAGTGCCTATTGTTTCTTCATTTTTTGCCCTTTTTGTTTTTTTTGTCCTCGTCTTCAGGGTCACTCCATCTTCTCCCGCTTCCATTTTCTTCTTGGTTCCAATTCTCGAGCATACACGAACAATTTTCGTATACGAAAACAATATTCATTCAAATACGAATCATTGTTCGTATGAAAGTTGTTTGTATATGCTCAAGAATTGGGATTTTGATCTTCTTTCTTCATGCATCTTTCCTGTAAATCTACAACAGTCGACCAGCTTTTAATATTGAGGAATGAAAAAGATTAATTATGAAAAATTAACAATATGTTATAACATATACATGGTCAGAACTTATAGTGAGTAACTTTGTTTCTAAATTTTAACTATTTTTAATGATGTTCAGCCTTAATTTCATGACTTTTCTTTTTCTAATCTAATATTTTATCACTCACTCACTCACTCATTCACTCACTCTCTCTCTCTCTCTCTCTCTCTCTCTCTCTCTATTTCTCTTATACGCAACTATTTATGTAAAATAAATAGTCGAAAGAGAGAGAGAGGAGCGAGAGAGGAGAGAGAGAGAGAGAGAAAGTGAGTGAGTGATAAAATATTAGAGTAAAAAAAAAGAGTGGTGAAATTAAGGCTAAGCATCATTTAAAAAAGTTAAAAATTTTGAAATAGATGGAGAGTTACTCACTAAGTTCTGACCATGTATGTTATAACATTGTTAATTAGATTAGGAATATAAAAAAGTAAATTTTGGTCATGTACAAGGGCTGCTTTCGCCACAGAATCAAAATGATCCAGATAAAAATAATCCTGCGCTATTATTGGTTAAATCTGAAATTTCATTATGATGGTTCTAATAAAATTTCAGATTTGACCAATCACAGCGTAGGATCATTTTAATTATGTTGCGAAAGCAGCCCAAAATGTATATTTAGTTTCATACAACTGACCTAATTTTCTTCTGGTTGCATCTCATCGTGTTCATCGCTCCATAGTGCTCGTTCATTTCTATTTCTTCCTTCCGGACGATGCAAATTGTTGTGGGCCCTATTCCTGTATCGTTGCTTGGCCGTTCGCAGAGCATCCCGCATATATGTTTGGAATGCAGCCCGCATTGGTCTTTCAAAATTTTTATTTTCGCAGATAGCATCTGTAAAAGGAAATAAATATAAAATAGTACCATTGATAACACAACTGTAGCATTATGTGTAACAGTATATCATACCGTAAATAGCGTTCACCAAACGGGTATTGTATAGTGGTCGTTGATTATCCTCACGCCCGAACCAAGTATATAAGTTCATCAAAGAATCTTGAAATATCTCTTTGAAGCATAAATTAACGCTCTCTTTGGCATTAAGACCACCAATAAAAATCAAATAATTCACCTATAAAGAATATTTGGCATTTATATTTTTATTTACATGTAGTCTAAGGTTCTCACATCGACTTTAAAAGTTCCTATTAAAAATTACATTGAGTTTTCTGTTGTATGTAAACGAGATCAATATTTTTTATTCTTGTAATTAACTAAAACTTAATTACATAAAAACTATTGAGAACTTTAAATAAATAAAATATTAAAAAACTAAAAACTTTTACATTTTATCTAAATTAAAAGACTATAACAAATTAGAATTGCTTATTATGTCTTATACAGTTACGTTTTATACAATTTTATAGTTAAGTTTTAATTACAAGAATACAAAATATTGATCTCGTTTAAATACAACAGAAAACTTAATGAAAAAACTAAATGTATTTTAAATGGAAATTTTTAAAGTCTATGTGGGAACCCTTAGACTCATCGTATTATGTTTTACTAAGAATAAAAATATTTCTTTTTTTATCGACTAAAAAGTTGGAGAGGGTCCCAGAAGAATTTTACAAATTGCCAAAACAAACACTATAACATATATATAAATGATAAAACTTTATTTTACATACCAATTTCATATATTCTTCATCATTAGCAGTTTCAAATATTTTAACATCTTCAACTGATGATATTGGCAAAAATGATGGTTTCTCCGGCACATGCCTTCGGTTATTACTCATCTGCGTTAATACTCTGTCCAATTTTTGGTGTATTTGTCTGTAAAAAGCACATCATATAAATAATATAATAATATTATATGTTAAAATATAAAATGACTGACATTGTTTATGTACGTAATGCATTTAAAACTTACTGAATTTCCAAAGCTAATTGATCCATTCTTCCATATATGGCTCTGTAAATATATTATTATATTTCTGTAGATGATTATTTAAAAAAAGGTAAAGAAAAAGCGTCGTTCATCTAAAAACCATCTCAAAAAATAGCTATCACAAAAACTAGCTACCTTTATTTACAAAAAGTACTGATATAAAAATTGCGTCAAGTTGGGGTGCAATTTCACTTTAACTTTGTTAGTGTTATTAAATTTTATACATATGTGCTTTTATATAATCCGCTGCTGACAAATAGGTAGAAGTTCCGTTTAAAATCTATTACATTTTTGTCATAAAGAAGAACATTTTTGTTAGTTGAATCAATTTTAAAAAAAAGATTACGTCAAATGATTTTTAAATTTTCTAGAAAATTAAAATAAGATTAAAAAACTTATTTAAAAATTAAAAATTTAAAAAAATGAAAGATTACGTCAATAATTTTTAAATCTTCTACAAAAATAAAATAAAAGAACAAATTTTTTTAAAAATTAAAAATTAAAAAGAATATAAATTAAAAAAATTTTAAATAAAAAAACTCGGCGCGCTACCAATTTGATTGGCAATAATAATAAATGAGCAATTACATACTAGCATTATTTCAATAATTACTAGGCAGCGCCGAGTTTTTTTATTTAAAATTTTTTAAATTTATATTCTTTTTAATTTTTAATTTTTAAAAAAATTTGTTCTTTTATTTTATTTTTGTAGAAGATTTAAAAATTATTGACGTAATCTTTCATTTTTTTTAATTTTTAATTTTTAAATAAGTTTTTTAATCTTATTTTAATTTTCTAGAAGATTTAAAAATCATTTGACGTAATCTTTTATTTTAAAAAATTGATTCAACTCTAACAAAAATGTTCTTCTTTATGACAAAAATGTAATAGATTTTAAACGGAACTTCTACCTATTTGTCAGCAGCGGATTATATAAAAGCACATATGTATAAAATTTAATAACACTAACAAAGTTAAAGTGAAATTGCACCCCAACTTGACGCAATTTTTATACCAGTACTTTTTGTAAATAAAGGTAGCTAGTTTTTGTGACAGCTATTTTTTGTGAGATGGTTTTTAGATGAACGACGCTTTTTCTTTACCTTTTTTTAAAAGGTATTTTTTTAGGGATATCACTTCTTTTTGTATAAAAAATCTTTAAAAATATGTAGCACTTTTACTTTTGTTATATGACTTTATTCTTATATCTTTAAAAATTAGTCTTTTTTTTTATATGTATATGATTTTATATTTGTGTTGCTGAACGTGCATAAGTAACAATTAAGCAGCATTGGCTGTGTCTATTATAGCGAGTATACTGAGTATATACTTAATTTTATATTAATTTAAAGTTTCTTAGTTTTGTGTTTTAGTTTTCTTTTTAATGCAAAGTCTATCTTACTTATGCACGTTCAGCAACACAAATAGTTTATATAAAGCAACACATATAGTTTATATAAAGTTATAAATTATAAACATAAACGTTATCTTAATATAAAATATTGTACAATAATAACAATATTGTACCGGATTAATGTGATTATACAGTTAATTTTATGTTAAGATAAAGTTTATTATGTCTTTAAAAATATGTAGCACTTTTACTTTTTTTATTAATTTTTTTACTTAATTTTATTAATTTTTTTTACTTAATTTTATATTAATTTAAAGTTTCTTAATTTTGTATTTTAGTTTTCTTTTTAATGCAAAATCTTACTTATGCACGTTCAGCAACACAAATAGTTTATATAAAGTTATAAATTAAAGACAAATAGGTTATATAAAATTATAAATTAAAGACATAAACGTTATCTTAATGCGTGTGAAATGCTTTAATACATGAACTTGTATACATGTCGAAATACATAGATATTTTCATTTTACATATACAGGGTGAGTTTTATTATTGCTTGTGTCAATCTTTTTATCATGCGGGAGATTACCGACTACATAATAAATTGATCGGTACATAAATGTCAATTATTTGGATCGACCTTATATATCGAAAACCCAAATATAATGTATACAATTAACAAATTAAAAGCCGAAATTATATAGTATGAATTTATTGCTATTATTATTATTAAAGTTACATATATTTAGTATTATTATTATTATTATTATATACATTATATTCGGGTCTTCGATACGATCGATCTAAATAATTGACACATTTAATTTATGTACCGATCAATTTATTATGCAGTCGGTAATCTCCCGCATGATAAAAAGATTAACACAAACAATAAAACTCACCTGTATTTGTATTAAACGCGATTAATTAATTATTAACTTACAGTCAATTCCGACAAACATTTGCACCGTACAAGGCACATTAAAGCACTTGTTGTAACATGTGTTGCGTACATGTGTTAATACGTGTATACAGGGTGACCCATTTTAACTTAGGCAGCCAAATAACTCGAAAACTAAGCCCAGCAAACAAAAATGTTTCAGACAAAAGTTGTATGGTTTCGAGGGGGCCATAAGATGGTACCATTGGTTTGACCTTGAAGAGTCATTTGAAGGTCACGTGAAAGTCACTTCAATTTTTTTAAATGGAACACCCTATATATTTTTGCACATTCTTGTAGCTTATCTCGAGAGCTTTCCAAAACACTATAATTAACTACCTTTTCGTTAAGTACTTTTTGAGTTATGAGGCTTGAAATAATTTCTTAATTTTACATAAACCGTAAAATATTTTGTAAAATATTCATTTTTCGATTATCTTACCTTAATACTTTTATGTACAAAATAATGAAAGGAATCAATTGGTGTAAAGAAAACACATAGTTATTTTTAAGAAAAAATATGGAATTGTTGCAAATTACATATTTTTTCTTCAAAACAACTATGTATTTTTTTTACACCAATTGATTCCTCTCATTATTTTGTACGTAAAAGTATTAAGGTAAGATAATCGAAAAATGAATATTTTACAAGATATTTTACGGTTTATGTAAAATAAAGAAATTATTTCAAGCCTCATAACTCAAAAAGTACTTAACGAAAAGGTACTTAGTTATAGTGTTTTGGAAAGCTCTCGAGATAAGCTACAAGAATGTGCAAAAATATATAGGGTGTTCCATTTAAAAAAATTGAAGTGACTTTCACGTGACCTTCAAATGACTCTTCAAGGTCAAACCAATGGTACCATCTTATGGCCCCCTCGAAACCATACAACTTTTGTCTGAAACATTTTTGTTTGCTGGGCTTAGTTTTCGAGTTATTTGGCTGCCTAAGTTAAAATGGGTCACCCTGTATATTATCGACAGCGACAGTCGTACGCCAGATCTATCGCCATCTGGTGTCGACAGCGGCAGTCGGACGCCAAATTTTGTTCTATATATATTGTTTGATGACGACCACGACGTGGACGTTTCTTAATCGTATTTTCACGATTTTAGAATTATATATCGCGATATTTCCACTTCTACAGCTCGTAGAGTAAAAATAAAGACACTTTTACTATATAATTCGAACATAAGCTATCGATTAAGCCTAATAAAAGCTCGATCCGTTCAACGGTTATCGTAATATAATAATATGAAATAATCTGAACTGGTCTCAATTTCCCGTCTCGCGTAAAGAGACACGGCGCGCGTCTTGCTAGAGAGATGAACTCGACGCAAGACACTACCGTGTCTCTTGATAGCGTACATATATTCCAATTATAAAAATTTCTGTTCAATGTACACTCACTGAATTTCCGGTCTCACATGAAAATTGTAAAATTCTTCTGAAGCTTGTATTGATGACGAAGAGCTTGGCAGATGACTTGACGATGAAGTTGGCCAGATGTTTAAGAGGATGCCGGACCTTCCTGTATTACCGCTAAATTTTGTGCACAGAAAACTTTTTATTAGTTGCACAGAATAATAAATACTTCTCCACAATTAAATTACACATAGCAAGAAATATGAGAGTGAACCATTTTATGTTTAAAATAAAGAAAAAATAGAAAATTACAGTTTTCTTATCGGCTTCTGACATCAACTCGTAACAATATTAGCTGAATATAAAAGTTTTGTCGTTTGTACGTACAAAATAAGAGCACACTCAGCTCGGAATTTCCTGAAGGAATATAACTGAACAGTCAGAAATGCGTTTAGAAGCGTAGTAAAAAAAATTTCTATGCAGAAAATTTTTGTGCATATGTGTGTGTGAGATCGAGGCAAAAGAGTAAAACAGACCCGTAGATTAGTTGCTCGATATCGAGACAGACGGCTAGAATCGGTTTGTGTGACAAGGAGAGACAATCTCGTACCATTCTTCTCTTCCATTTCGCGTGTAATAGTATACGTCAGTATACATGTATGCGCACACTAAGGCATTATACTCTTGCGTTTTCTTTCTCGTATTGCGCGTCATAGATACTCGCTGTCGCGCGGCGCCGTAACAATCGTAGGCGTAACAAGCTGTGTGAAAACAGCGTTACAACGTGTTACGTGGAAAATATTCTATGTAAGTTATACACAATATATATACAGGGTGATTCTAAATAACATTATGCTTTTGCAAAAACAAAATCTTGACCGAATTCTAAGACGATTTTTCCTTTGGCAAAATTTCGTTTGAAGCTTAGTTTTTGAATTATTAAAGGAAGTAGTTAACG